>KL267733.1:7341-18210 GCA_000699545.1 Podiceps cristatus | reverse complement strand
ATACTGGGGGTTACCCGACCCAGGTGCAGGAACTTGCGCACTTGGCCTTGTTGAACCTCATGTGGTTCACACAGGCCCACCTCTCCAGCCTGTCCAGGTCTCTCTGGATGACATCCTGTCCTTCTGGTGTGTCAACCGCACCACTCAGCTTGGTGTCATCCGCAAACTTGCTGAGGGTGCCCTCAATCTCGCTAAGTCATTGATGAAAACATTAAACAGCACCGGTCCCGGTATGGACCCCTGAGGGACACCACTCGTCACCAGTCTCCATCTGGACATCGAGCCGTTGACCACTACCCTCTGGATGCGACCATCCAGCCAATTCCTTATCCAGTGAACAGTCCACCCATCAAATCCATAGGTCTCCAATTTAGAAAGAAGGATGTTGTGGGGGACTGTGTCAAAGGCTTTGCAGAAGTTGAGATAGATGACATCCATAATGGCATGAATGGCAAAGCTCAGAGGGTTGTGACTAGCAGCGCACAGTCTAGTTGGAGGCCTGTAGCTAGTGAGAAGAAAAGACCGAGAGGGGACCTTATCAATGCTTATAAGTATCTTAAAGGTGGGTATCAACAGGATGGGACTCTTTTCCGTGGTGCCCAACCACAGGACAAGGGGCAACAGGCACAAACTGGAACAAAGGGTGTTCAGTCTTAACATGAGGAAAAACTTCTTACACTGGCACAGGCTGTGCAGAGAGGCTGTGGAGTCTCCTTCTCCGGAGATATTCAAACCCACCTGGATGCGTTCCTGTGCAACCTGCTCTGGGTGACCCTGCTGCAGCTGGGGGCTGGACCAGATGATCTCCAGAGGTCTCTTCCAACCCCTACTGTTCTGTCATTCTGTAATATATTAGTATAAATTTATAATTCGGGGTGCTCCAAAAACTACATGATACATTTGTGATAAATTCCAAGCTAGACTTCATTCTTAGCTTTTTAGGTCTGGAAGTCAAAACATCCTTACTCTTTAAACTCTGACATTATTACAGCTATAAAAATGACATTGGATATTTCTCATATGTTTTAAATAACATAATCCAAGTTCACTGACTTTTCTGGAGCTGTATAAATTCACACTAGCTGAAGCCCAGGCACAGAAATTTTTTCATTTATTTCACTCTTATATCTGTCAACTCACTGAATAAGGTTTTGAAAAAACACTGAGCAGTCCTGCATTCACTGGCACTGAGTTTTGCTTTCAGTTGAAATTGTGCATTTTTGGCTCTTCTGATAGAGGAACTGGTGTCAAAAAAACCACAGCATGCAGATGCAAGACAGTATTTCAATATATAATTATAAAAAATCTTTCAAAATTCTTTTGGTCTTTTAGTCTACAATAATCCATATGCAGAGATCAGAAATACATGATACAATGGCATATGTATACATACATAGTATATTTCCTAGATAGAATAGAAATAATGTACATATGCACCTGTGTTGTTCATTTCTCTATTTTATTATTCTTAACAAATACACATTTTCCAAATGTATTTAGATAATGTAGAAATGTAAACCTCTCCTTTTACCTGCTTTGGATTCATTAACCCTGAAGGAATAGTAATCAAGCCTGACATAGCTACACTGGTGGCAAACACTTACCTTGTCACTAAATTGGAAACCTCTGGTATTATTAAGTAATCCTGTGTGTTACCCTCCTGCTTGAGATCTATATCTTAAGATTTAGAGTTCACAGCTGATGAGATAACTAAGAAAAGTTACTATAGAGAGAAAGACATCCTGGATAAAAATGTTGTTTCATATAAAAATTGGTGTGTTGTTTTTTTTGTTGGTTTTTTTTGTTTGTTTGTTTGTTTGTTTGTTTGTTTTTTTTTCTATTTGTTTGGGAGGGGAGTGATTTATTTTGTTTTGGTTTAAAATTTTAAGTATTACTATTTAAGTATTTTAAAATTTCAGATATTTGAAGTATTACATGGCAAAATTTAGGTTCACTGTTACAGGATATGATGGTCTTTGCAGTCATTTCATAATTTTGTCTTGTTTTTCTAGTTTTACTCTTTTCTAGTTTTACTAGAAAGAAATTCTTCACCATGAGGGTGGTGAGACACTGGCACAGGCTGCCCAGGGAAGCTGTAGATGCCCCATCCCTGGAAATGTTCAAGGCCAGGTTGGACGGGGCCCTGAGCAGCCTGGTCTAGTGGCAGGTGTCCCTGCCCATGTTAGGGGGGTTGGAATTAGATGATCTTTAAGGTCCCTTCCAACTCCAACCATTCTGTTTCTATAATTCTATGATACTCTGCATTTATAAAATTAGTTATCCACACAAACCAACTGATAGAGATGGTGTGGTTGCAGAGGAAACCTTCCATAACATCCTTTTGCATTGAACTGAGATATTTGCAAAAATACTGGTCTCAGTGAACTTAAAAATTAAAAGCCCTTTACTGTAGCTCCTTTAAATAGTCTGCCTGGCATCCTGGAATGATTTTTACATTAATTTTTGTATTATTATGCATGTGATTGTGAAAAAAAAAAAAAAAATAAGAGGCTACTTGAAGCAACAGTTACAAGGATTATTGTATGACTCGTCATAACAGATTCTTCATTGAATTAAATAAGTTAAACTTTAGAGAAATATTTTTTAACTAGTCAATCTGAGTGCATGAAGAAGGCTAGTGAAACTTTACTTACTTATAATAATGTATTTCAAAAAGCCTAGTGGTTAAATCACCATTTAAATGCTGCCTTGAGTCTTTCTATCTCAGTAGAGAGTGACTTTGTCTGTGACTTGAGTCTACAGCTCATGAATAAAGCATACCATGTATGTGAAGGTTTATAGTCAAGTCAACTGGGAAACTCAATCTTTCTTTGATAAAAACATTTTGCTTTCACAAAAATGCTAGAATAAGAGACCTGGAGTTGAGGACGTCATTTTATTAATTTCATTTTATTCAAAAGATGGTGTGACTTTTTGTCCTCTTGTGCTCCCACTCTGACTCTGTCTAACCTCAACAAAATAAACTCCTAGGAGATGGGGTTATAAGGACAAAAGTATGAATTTCATTCTACAGAGATGTTCTGTTGTCTTCAATAAATGAGTTATCCCTTGATGTTCTTTTGGAAAGACAGATTCTCTGATTGAAACATCATCAGGACTGGAGTGAAAGTAACAATTCTTAATTTTACATGTTTTTATACATTCAGAAAGATGTAAACCAAATTGAACCTCAATACTTTAGACTCCCTAATAGCTTCATAAATTCTATAATACAGTGAAAATTCAGAAGACTTAAAGAATAATCACAGATAAGGTCACAAAGAAAACCTGGTACTATTGCAGAATGAGAAAGTTTGTCCATAGGGCACACAGTCTATAGAGAACTCTGCAGATATATGAAGCATAGATAAAAGTAGAAAGCTTCACTACTGCAAAATAATATGGTAGTAACTTATGGTCACTGCCAGGCTGGTCTTAGAACCAGTAAACATTCTTCTAAGTCTTTTTTCCGGATGTTATAACAAACAGACTTATATGACAGCTAGATTTGGGCATCTCTCTTTTAAGTTTTTGAACTCTTGATCACTTGCATATCAAGAGTAAGTTTTTCTCCTTATACTTTCAAGATTAAATTTCTTTTGTGTTGCATCTTTGTTCACTTTCTGGTAAATCGATACCAAACAAATTTACTAGTTAGAGCTGAGACTAAAACAGGAAATCAGAACATAATATCAAAGAACAACCATGGCATTTGAGAATGGAGTGTGACTCTTCAATACCATTAATTCAAGTAATGAGCAGTCACATATATGGGTACATTGTGAAAAAATGATGACAAAACTTTCATATAAATCAATAAACCCTGGTGAGTTTCCATCCTTTTGAACTGAAAATACGGGTTGTTTTTTTTTTTTTTTAATTTAGATATTTTTTCAACCTATGCATTTTGCTTTAAGCAGGGGAAATCTTCCTGGTTCAGTCTAATAAAAAAAAGTCATATTTTTATCTGAATAACTAATTACCTTGCTTTATGTCTATTTTAAAAGGTAAGCCTTCCCGGATTTGTTTTCTAGCAACATTTGACAACACTTTTATTCATGTATAGCATAATGGTGACAATTTTGTATTAGTTCCAGTGAGTGCATTAAAAAACAAAAAAGACAAATTATTTTCCCAAATAATATCTTTGCCAGAATTGTTTGACTTATATCAGAAACAGTGGTGTGTTGAGTAGGAATGGGAAACATGGTCCTTTGAGTTCCCTTCCCTGGTAGAGATCTACCTTAAGTGTTTCTCTTTGAAGATTTCACTCCATTTAGAGACATCTTTATTTAAATTAGAAGAAACTGTTACAAATGTTTTCTCACTCATATTTACTGAGCCATTAAAAGTGAGATTTGTTAAGAAACTTAAGAATACAATTCTCTTCTGCTTTCATCATACTGCACTGCTTTGTCTTCTATTCCAGATGGTTATGAGTTGCATGTATACGTTTACATATTTTTCATTAGCCTGTTTCTTCTTCCATACCAAGTCTTTCAAGTTCAAAAAGATTTTTTTCTTTAAAGAATAGCAGCAAAAAAGTAATTTCCCAGCCTCTTCTGAGATTTGTAGAGGCCAAGGTTGACCTTAAGAAAGCAAACACTTGGATCTTTTTCTATTTATCAGCTCTTTCACTATAAATGATTGTCACAAGAAAAGGAAACTAAAAGTATGTTTAATTCTGTTTATACATGATACAGATTTTAATGCAAAAACAATGCGTGAAAAGATAAAAGCATTTGACACTGGCTCATCAATGGTTTAAAATTTTCAATTTATTTGTTCTTTTTTCTTAGCTGGCACTCCACTTTAAAAAGCCTCAGAAGAATTTGGCATGGTCTATGGATCAGGCAGGCATGAGAGGAATCAATTTGCAGCAGAAGCTGAAGAGTGAGTATTTAGGAGATAAGAAGGGAATGGAGATGATGGACTTTGGGATGTGTTCTACCCAAAAAATGTTTGATGCTGAAACTCATGTCCTAAAATGGTGCGTGATATTAAAAACATCATTTATAAATGAAGGGATCAAAGACATAGTAGTGGTCGGATGCTGATAATCAGCCTATAGAGTGAATGATAAACCATGGCTCTGAAAAAAAAAAATAAACTTTTTTTTGCTTTTTTTTTTTTTTAGAAAAAATACTGAATTTAGTATTTTACAGTGTGCTTTTAACAGTCAAGTTTAATAGATTGAAAACATCACCAGGAGAGAGTTTGTCCTTTGGAATGGTTTATAAAATAGTGAACATAAAATATGTTGCTTACATCTATCCACATAAGTAAAAAAAAAAAAAAAAAAAAAAGAGTCATGTTGAAACAAAATCAGACCATTCCACCTTTTTTTATAGCTGTTAAATTTCAGGTAGCATGAAGGAGGTGGAAAGAAACAAACACACCCGATTCTCAAAAAGATGGCAGGAAAAAAAAATGGCACATTTTGACCTGAGCCATGGTCAAGTTCTGCAGGGCTAGGACAGGGCATAGAAAGCTACTACTGGGTCTGTGAATGCCAAAACAAACAGCTACTTGTGTAATCCTGAAGAAGAATCGTTCTGACTTTCAGTGCGAACTGCTTGTAGATATTTCACAACTGTTAGTCCTATTAGAGCATTGCCTCTGGAACCATGAGAAAAAGTAAAGAATTGATTGTGGCCAAGACCTATAGCCCCTTATTTCGATGTGCTTACGTAACTGTCATCTGCCTGAGGTACTGATTTATCTGAAAGGTGTTATTGTTGAGCATAAGACATGCCAACATGCAGATTAGAATGAGTGGAATAGTTTTTAATGTTAGCTCATATTTGGAACTCTGTTTCAAGCTTTATGCTATTATTTCATTAATGCTTTACAAATGCATTTTTAAAGCTTTTTTACATAAATCTTGTTGAGAACTAATGCATGGTTTTGGTTTTCTTCTCCCCTCTAAATCACACCCTTGGGTTGGGAGGAATTAAACATTGTTTATATTATTGCTGAAAATTTTTCATAAATTCATTCCTTTAAATGGTTGTAGTTAGCAATGTTTGCCTTATAAAACAAATGCTTTGAAATCTCAGAAGACTAATTTACCCATAAATATGCATGTTCCCCAAGCCTAATGTGCATACAGTTCTCTGTGCACTAAAATATTTTGTGGTATAAATAAGTATGTCTTAATAAGAGCTGTATTTTCTAATTCTAAAAATTGTTTATAACCTTGAATTTCAAAACTTTATATGACTTTACAGACATAATCCCTACAGATAGAACTGTTACCTTTGTTTTCTTCTTTTCATCTTGCTTCAAAATACTCTAAATTTTTTAAAACAAGCCTTCAGATTTTTCTATAAATGGAAGAAGACACAGTCACACAGACAGACATACACACACACGTATACACATACACACTTTGATTTTTCATGGACTGTCCTCAAGAATCTGATTTGTTGAAGCCCATGTGGTTTATCTCAAAAGTGCATTGAACACATTCCAAGGATCAAAAGATAAGGAATCTTAATGTTGTTGTTTTCCGCTTATACTTTTTTAAAGAAGCAGCAGCATTCTCTTTTCATAGAACCAGTGTCAGCACTGGTGCTCACAAGTTGTTTCAAGGTCAGCATGCTGGGTTGAATTACTCTCTTGGTTTCCTGGTGTAAAACTGCACTAGAGCATTGAAAAGGCCCTTCACTGGGGACAGCTTGTTGTGCAGAGTGGTTGACAGATAACACAGCTGAGGCTACAAAAGGATTGTTAGTTTGTTATTAACGTCTCCCTGATCATTCTTAATTTAAATAAATCAAACAACTTGACATGGTTTTGCATCATTTTGTAGCAGGCTTTAAGGTAAATTTTTGTTGATGATCACTTTTCTATTCAAACTTACACTTGTTCAGATTAAGCCCTGAGAACTAAGGATGGGTAAGGGATAGTGCAGTGTGGTCTTTCCTGTTCTCATCACAAAGCATTGTGGAACACCTCTCAGCACTCAGGACCTGATGTCAGAATAACACTTTCCCTTGACTTCTCTCTCAGGAGGTAGTTGCTTTGCTGGTTTTAAACTGCTATCATATATCAAGAAATATTTAATGTCATTTATCTCATCAAATTTTATATTCAGTAAAGATTGACTATAATAATGAAACTTTGAACCACTATACTCTTTTTAATTTTTTTTTTTTGTTTTTAAAGGAGCTATATGAAGATTAAAGTCAATAGTCATTATGATACACAGATATTCTTTTTCCAAGGACGTTTTTTGTTTTGTTTTTTTTTTTTGTTTTTTTTTTTTTTAGCTTAGAAGCATCATTTAAGCCACCAGATAACTTGATTTAAAGATGAGGTAGATTGATATGGAGGACACTTACAGGTTGAATGACTTGTGTTACCTTTTGAAAATATTATCTTTTAGAGATACTTGGGATGGGACATTTTACAGGACAGTCCTTACAATATAAGTTAAAGAACAGACTAAGGGAATTGATTTCTAGAGTGAGATTAGTCTCAATTAACACTAACTTTCTCCAGTTAAGGTTTCTCACTCTCAATTATTTAAGTTCCTAATACATTCAACAGAAATCTAGTCAACATAATTGATATAACTTACGAAACGACTCTTCTAAACAAACATATGCATCGACTTTAAGATGAGATAAACTGCTGTCTCAAAATTATCTTCTGTAATGACTAGAATGGCAATAGAAACCTTTGGACTGCCAAGCATCTCCATAGGGAAACAAAAAAAAACCAAACCAACCAAACAAACAAAAAACAAAAACAAAAACAAAAAACCCCATCTTCTAATAGCAAAGGTCTTATGCTCCAGACATTACCTTTGTATACCATTTTCCTTTGATTTAGGTTTTCTGAAAAGAAGGCAAGTAACAGGGTTCAGTCATGCCTTGGATCAAGGTTGTCTCATTATATTGCAGTACATGCTGAGCAGGTTAATGGCCTTGTCTTGAGATAAGGATTTCTCTCAGTATGCAAAATTACACAGACAGAACTGCAGCATTTGGCATATCAAATGTTTTTGCTGTATTTATGTATTTACTGAATACTTTTACAGTTCAAAAACTCATGTTAAAATATAGAATGTCATGGATGACCTAGCTGGAGTGCTTCATACTTCAGGGAGTTAATTAGGGAGAGCCCCTCCAGTATACTGTCTTTAGGGTAAACAAGGGAGTTTCCTCAATCTTGTATCTTATATTTATGTGATATCTTGTCTTCCTATGATTTACAAACATTTCATTCACTCACTTTGTTTTACTATTAGGTAACTCGTAAACAGAGAGAATAAACTCTCATAAGGATTTAAGAATTATTCAGTGGTAGATCTCAATGGCAATTATTTATCCAAATACCTTTGAGGATATGAGCCTCAGCATCTCATTGTTTGTAATTCTCTGCTCTAGCATTACTTTAAAGGTATCTGATTGCTGATCATTGCTGCTGCTTCTGAATGTTATTCCTTTACTAGTAACAGAGATGTACCTCATCTTCATAATCTGCTTTGGATGTACACTAGGACTACTTTGCCACTTGAGCAATTGCTGTTTCTTTCTGAAGTGTTTCTATTCCAGTGAGGTACAGATAATTATCTGCTAAATAGGAACCTCTAAAGAAAGGTAACAAAACTCTCGAAGTCTCAGAGTTCTATGAAGCTGTAAATGGAAACACTGCTACTGTCAGTTATGATATTGAACTTAAAATAAGAGTGAAAAATATGGTACCATCCTAAGATAATGCAATACATTTCATATATGGCACAGCTTGATACAAAATGAGGAGCAGAGCAGTGTGAGACTTGCTGAAACAACTGCTAAGAGAGAAGCATGCAATGTCAAGTGGGAAAAGCGCTACCAAACCAAGTCATAAAAACACTGCAATATATCACAGTATGAAGTGGTTGCTTCCTCACATGTACAGCTATGTTGTTGCACCATTACCATCAGTAGAGAAGAAGGAAAAGGAGATTCATGGTCTTGTTTTTCATGTTTTTGTGTAACTAGTAAAAGAGACAGTGTGTATACCAGATAAAATAGTTCAAACCACCAACACCAGAATTTAAGAAGTTCACATAGAAATCATGATGGCTGAAGTGGGTAAAAGAGTGTGAGATCATAATCATAACTGTATTTTCTATCTTGTCAGTATTATTATTTACCAGATGCTTTTTTCCATTTCAATTCATTTAAAACCTACAATATATTTGTAGCTGATTGATAAAATGTAAGGTTATGAGATAGTAATGAAATCAGATTTAAAAATACTATTTTTTTAAAAAGTATAATGACCAAAACTTTGGATTTAACAAAGAATGCTCTGCCAAATAGCAGATATTTTAAAATATCTATTGAATCTTTTTTCTTTCTTTTCAACATTGGCAAGAATTGTGTTTCTAAGTCACCTTGTAAATTTAAATTGATTTCTGGGGTTTGATTATCTCACCAAGTAAAATCAAAAAAATAAAAATTAGAAATTTCTTTGAATTCTAGAAATATTTTAATTCATGAAAAACAAAAAATCCCCACATGTCAAACAAAATTTTAATTTTCTTCTTTAAGAGTGTTCAGTATCTGGAGACTGAAGGAGGAAAGCTGGATTCATATGACCAACTATAGCTTTATGAGGAGACTCAATAATAGCATATGTATATTCATAAGGAAACACATCCATTTAGTTCATCAGGAGGAGGGTAATCACCTCAGTATGCAGATTTTTGCAAAATCTTGTTCAGTCACAAATTGACTTAATCTATATTTAGCTCAGATAAGATAAATCCCCTGAGCTTACACATACCCGTTTATATAACATTAGGGAAAAAAGTAAAACTGCAACAGGAAGTTAAACAAAAGGACTATAATTATCCATACATATTTGACCAAGGCAGATGTCAAGTCACGAAGAGTAGTTCTAGTGAGATGTAGCATACTTTAGTATTACCTCTGATTGTTACAGTAATTAAAGAAATCTGCACACTATCAATGTAGTTTTCTATTAAAATCTCTAAAACCAGGAAAGTGGTTTTTTCTTGGTTTGGTTTGGTTTGGTTTGGTTTTATCCCACTGTACTTCAGATTGGTGGGATTACATTTCTGGGAATATTTAGGAAATCTAAAATCTAAATCCAGTTTCGAAAAAGGCCTTTTATTATACAGGGAAAGATTTTCTTATGAATCAGTACAGTCTCACTAGCTAGTTATTATAGGCACTGAAAGTAGTTCAGCTGTGCTGAAAAGAAACTAAGAACAAGCGACCTACTCAAACATTTTCTCACTTTCTTGTGTGGATTTCATAGTAGTGACTGGTGTGAAGACACAACCTGTTAACACTTTTTAAAACCTGCTTATATTTTCCAGATGCCTTTGAAAAATTGGTACTGAGCTATGGTTTATATTAACTTAATTTGTTCAGAATTTGATATACAAAGACCAATGCACAGTACTACATTGCACATTTTATAGGTTTGAATTAATAGATTTTCAACATGACGTAGATGCTTTACTACAAAAAATATCAGAAAGAAATATTATTTATAACTTAGAAAAACAGTAACCTTAAATAACGCAGTTATTTCAGTGCCTGGTTGTTCCAAATGAAAAATTCAGGTCCAGATAATGCTACCCCCATCAGGTGCTCTGAGCCAGAATGTGTTAGAGATTGTTCAAAATGAAACAAAGGCACAGCATTCACAACATACAAAGGCATCAAGAGGCTTTTTTCCCTTCCCCTTTCCCATGCAAACTTTCCATAAGAATATGACAATTATGTTAATATTACAAAAAAATCTTGTTTCATCTCCAGTGTTTGCAGTCACAGTCATTACTTATTCCACTTTATTGGCTACTGCACAAAAATATAAAAAAAGAAATAGATCTTATAGAGC
>JMFS01052034.1:0-19155 GCA_000699545.1 Podiceps cristatus | reverse complement strand
TATATTAAAAAAATATATATAAAGTGTATATAAAAACAGTAGTGGCCTAACCAAGGTCTCAGATGACATACAACTTGGGTTATATAATTCGTTTTATGGTCAATAAGCCTGTCTTCTGAGCTGCATATTGGGAAACGTAACGCTTGTCTGTCTGTATCAGACTTTACAGCTCTCTCTTTAACATAGAAATTGCTTGTGCCATGCTATCGTTAAGTGTGTTTTCAGCTTCTGATGCTGGCAATAGGCAGAGGCAGTCCTGGCAGCGGTGTCCTCTCTTTATTGAAACAGTGAAAAACTAGAAAACGCAAACCTTCCTCATATTGGTTCTGAAAACAAGTTGTTTGAGTATTATATTGTAGCTATGTGAAGCAACTGTGGAATGAGACGTTCTGATACCCTCTGCCAATTTTTTTGTCAAAACAAAGGAAAAAAAAAAAAAGCCTCCTCTTCATGTGTGAGAGCCCCTTCTTTACCACTTGCATTAGGCATATATTCTCATTGGGAAAATTGACTTGTTTTATGTGGCAGGCAAATAATTGACTTAAAGTCACAGATTCAAAGTAGGATCTGGGACTTTAAATCAATTATTTGCCTGCCACATAAAACAAGTGCATGTGCATTATGATGAATATTGCATTTTAAATCCACGACTGTGGAAATACTTGCGAATCCTCAGGTATTCAGACTGGTGCAGGTGTTCTGTCGCAGAGGGAGGACTTGACCCCCCGAGCCCATCTTTATGGGTTGCTGAGGAGTCCCTCGGGGAGAGGCAGCCTGGGAGGTCTGTGTCAGGCACCTGCAGCGTCAGGGCAGGTGGGTGTTTGGTAGCACACACCTTGGGTGCACCGCAGCCAAGGGCTCTCTGGAAGCGTGAGCAGGCCACCAGCTTCTCCTGTGCCCCTGGACCTCTTCTCTGTTGGGAGCACAGGGGTGTCACAGCCATTAATACGTATCGGGTGAAGGGTGTTACTTAAAAATCAAAGTATCTGGTGCCCTTGCCATGACTGCAGCCCAACCAGGCATATCAGAAGCAGCTTTTAAGTTCCTGCTACTGAAACTTAGTGCAGCCTCAACAGCCTTCAGACACTCTGTGTAAATGCTCAGGTAATCTTGGTGCTGATGTGGCTTCACTCCTAGCAATGCCTAACAGAGGTGACATACATTTATATAAGGAGGTAACACTCCCTATTCAAGTCTGGGTGCAAGTTCCCCAGAATTACCGAGCACATCCTGAAGAACAGCAGCATTAAATTCCAGCTATCTTATTAATGTGTGTATTGATCTTGTACGTGTGATTTTTCTCAAGGTGTTTCTTGGGAGAACAATATTAAATCCAAAAGAACAAATGCCACTATAAAGCAGAGAGATGTGCAACGACATATTTGTAACTTCAAGCCTCATAAAATAAATTCCTAACTAGACTCAGTGCAAACATTTCAAATCCTGTTCAGCCCAGAAAAACAAGAGCCAAAAGGTAACCTCAGTTCACAGGGCTGTTCAGGAAGATGGAAAAACCCAAAGTCAAGATGAAACAGTGTTTGAGACAAGAAATCTAGGTACATTGAGTCTGGAGAAAGTGAAAGTCAGAGCTTTAACTACACACATAGATACATATGCAAAAAGGGCTGGAAAGAATGGGGCTAGGTATTTTCACATTATTGAAGATAAAAGGGGGAAAAATACTGTTTTTAAGTTGCAGCAGGGAATACTTTGCTAGACTGTTCAATGTTGGAAAGGGGTTACTACTACACAACATTTAGGTCAGTGGAGCAAATTGCCATGGGAGGGTGTGGAGTCAGTCATGGCTAGACTATATAAGTGTCTATTACAGACAATCTAGGATGACCCATTTAGAGGTGGCTTCCAACCCAAATGTTCCTGTGATTTTTGTTCTCTTCAGGTACAACTCTTGTCAGATTGACTTGTTCTTCCAGTTAGTATGTGAATTATTACAGCGCTATTGACAAAAAAAGCCCTCTACAGTAAGAGTCACATGTAAGCTAGAAATATTACCAATATTACTTTGCATGCTATAGCAGATGTAAAATGTCAAATAGTTATTACATAAACTCAATAGCATGTTTGTATTTATGAATAATCTTGAAATCTATGTTAAAATATTTTATAAATATTTAGGCTATTCTTGAAACATTTTGTTTTCTTCCTTAGGATAAAATTTTTTTTTCCGCAGAAATGTCTCCATATTTTAAAGATGGGAAATGTGTAAAATTTTAGAAAATAATATTATACAGGAGGTGAGATAGATACACCATGTTCCCATGACTGCACATACTACATCTCTCCTCCTACAAATGTTCATCGTAGTGCTACTTCCCAGGGAGGGGTTTACCTACAGATCAGTAAGCCAGTGCATGTGTGTGTACGTGCGTATGTGCATACCTTTATGTAATAGTGTGATAGTCTTACTCAACAGTTACTGTAGTCAGTGAAAGTTTTACTTGATCCCAGGGCACAGAAAAGATGTTTTTTCTATTCCAGGTTATGATTTCTTTCATGACAATATATTGTTCAAAAGCAGTCTATATTGTTAAGTAATTTTTTTTTTGAAAGATCAACTTTTATCAACAGAAGAAGCATAATGTATAGCTAACCACCCATGGCAGGGAAAATCATTTCTCTTTGGGCTCAATCCAAGTTCCATTGACTTTTACGATACTTGGATCAAGCTTCCTAATCATATTGCTCTGATGATTTGCAAACCCACTGGGGACTTTATTGCTCATTGCCAGGACTAGTCGTAATGAAATGATACGAAAAACACTGGAACGTAGGTGCTGCAACCTAGATCTGCAGTTCAAGTTAAGGATTTCTTTGACTTCTCAGAATGAAATAAAAGGAGCAGCCCCAGCAAAAGTAATTCGGACTCCCTTTACTTATCACCTTTAAATCCCATTTGAAACTACAGTAGGATTGGCATATTAGTAAGCAATCCTTAGAGAGAAGCGCTTTACTGCGTCCTAAGGGCACACTAGGTAGATCAGGTATAGTGAGCCTGCCTGGAGCCTTTTCCTGGGGTCTCCTAATTCCGCTTGTCTCCTGTGAAGTAGTCCTGATAGAAAAAGAGCTTGTTTTCTTTGAGTGCTTGCTCTTTTTATCATTTAAGTGGTTTCTGCTGGTCACAAAGATTCTGGTACAGTGCGATAACGGTTTGGGATATAATTGAGTGAATTTTAATGCATCTGTTGTAACTTCTTGAATCAGAATCGGTGGTATTCATGCTGGAAACATTCAAGTGGGAATCTGAATCACTCTTTGGAGGTGTAGGATTCAGAGGAGTCTTTTCTTTGTCCTTTTTTCTCTAACTTATCAGCTTTCTTAGTTTTTAATTGTGTCTGAGTTTCTGAATGATTGTTATTGGGTTTTGTGCCTTTTATTCCTCACGAGAAGCCTTTGACTTGATTTCTTATGTTTCTTAGCAGTGGCATTATGTTTTCCTGGCAGAAACATTTTTGCTGTTTGGCGTGTTGACTGTGTTACCTGAAAGTGTTTTCAGGCCCCATGTACTTTCTTTGCTCCTTTCCTAGGGCAGTTTTTCCTTGGTTGGACTTTCTACAGTCAGTGTGGGCTCTCACCATTTTCCTGTTTTTTTATTAATTTTGGAGCAGAATCCCTAACGTAGAATCAAGCCTTGAGTTTTTAAGGGGACCGGTCTAGGTGAAATTGCTACTTTGCAGTCCTTAGTCTTTTTCCTGCAGCTGCACTAAAGCTCTTCTGAACTCTCCAGAGAGAGCAAAGGCGGCTTAAAACCAGTTTTTCCATTTATCTGGTTCCTGGGGCAACCATCCAGGCCCTGAAGATACTCCATGTTAATAGGAAACACCCTCAGAAATGAGGTTTAGCTAATCCCTGCCAATCTCTTCAAGTCAGCCGTAAGGCCTCTTTCTGTCATTTAGTGGTAGGGTATCCATGTGAGCTGGCACCTGACTTTTGGACACAGGCATGAATAAATTCAGTGGAGGCTCTGCTCACCTGCATTGCCATTTGTGTTTCAAAGGTCAATAATTTTCTTCTTTAAAATATATTGCTTTTTAGTGACCTTTCTGGGGATAGTAAATAGCAGTAGTTTAGAGAGGGATCAGTTTAGTACACTGTTCCGGAGGCTTTATTTTATTCTGACTCTATTGTCTTGGCCGTCACAAAAGGATATCAGGATGGTACTTTGCCCACAACAACATTCACAACTCCTGAAAATTCAGGATAAAACCTGTGTGTCTGCCCTAAAATAATGAGTCTTCCATCAAGTACAGCATCATGGATAGTTGTTACTTTGGGCTTTTAAGTTCAGTAGGGTTGTTGGTAAGCTGCTTTCTTTAGCTAGTACTGTAGTGACACAGAAATTGAAACTTTCCCTCTTGCCTTTTCTGTAACTCTTCATCTGTGCTGCAGATCTCAGATGGTGGACAAGTGTTGCCTTTGAAAAGGGTCACAAAGGTTGAAGGTGACACTCTGCCCATGGATCATCATTGTTTACTAGCTGGAAATTGCTACTCCACCACTCTACTTGTTGAAAGAGCTGCGGGAGTGCTCTGTTTCTTACTCCAGGCAAAGCCACCTGTGTTGCCTTTGGTTGAAGGTCAGTGGAGGGCTCACATTGACTGAGGTAGGAAACGTGAGCCTTCAGCCAGCCGGGAACCAGTGGGGCACGTTCAGCTTCCGCAGCTAGAAGAAGAGGGCTTCTGTCATAGGGCTTAGCCAGCGGCAGTTTTCCTTTAAATGAGACACGCTGAGGTAGATCAGATAGATGCAGGCTTTTGTATTGTGTGTTTTCCTACATGATGCTGTGGAGAACTGGTTGAAATTCATACGCAAAAGAGTACCACAACCTGTCTGGTAACTGTACTTGCAGGAGCTTTCCACTGTCCTCCAAAACCTAGCCTTTATCTGAGATTATTCTCCAGGCTGTTGATTACGTTTTTCAGAGCTGCAGTGTTCTCGGTGATGATTGCGTCAGGACCATCGGTTGTTATTTCCAGGTCCTCAATTTTCTTTTCAGCCTCCTGCTGTTTTAATTCCAAACCTTCAAGCTTCCTGTCCATGGAAACCATAGTAGCCTGGATTAGGTCCAGCCTTCCAGAAATACATACTGCATGCCTTGTAAAGAAATTAGATAATACTGGGTGGCCAAGGACCACAGCTCTTGACATTGCCAAACCACAGTCAGGTAAGCAGGTAAGCCCTTTTAGCAGGCTGCAAGCCGTGCATGAATATGCTGCCAGATCCCTCGCTGATCTTAATTTCCTCAAGGGCATGTTAAAGTCATTGCCCCTTCTCTTATGAAAATCATAGATGATAGTGTTAAAATCTGAAATCACTTGGGTGATTGTGACCAGTGGGCCATACCATATAGCACACCTGGAAAATATCTTTTCAAACAGCTCTCTAAAGCAAATTCACAAGTTCCTTTAAAATACATCTTAAATCAGCTGTGGTTTTCATCATCTTAGCAAATTTGGTTGTTTTTTTAAAGCTGCACACAAACCCAGGCACTTGGTTTGGCCTAATTTTTCCCATGTCGCTGTACATCTTGATCCTCCCTCCTCCATCCAGGGAGAAGGCTGTGGCTGCAGAAGGCAGCGGCACCAAGCCCCTGGCTGCTTCCTCCTTCCCGTGGCTTTGCGGACGGGCGCTCAGCCCTGGCTGAGCCTCACCGACGCGGGCAGGGCCAGGAGGGTGAGCCTGCTTCTCCAGAATGGTGGTGGAGCCGCAGCTGGGGTCAGCTGTAGGCGTGCTGGAGTCCTCTTTTGCTTCTGGAAGTACCGTAACTCTTCTGATCAGGACACATGTGGTGAGATATTATATCTCTACATTTCTGCAAAAGCGAATGAGAACATAAGATTCATGTTAATGGCAGAGGCCAGTGCTGAAGCTTTTACAAAGGACTTTTCACTCCAGTCAAAGGAAGAAAACACCTGTTTTACAGGTTTTTACTGTCATAGCTGACTTGGCCAGAGGTGTAAAGAGGCTTGATCCTTGACTTGATCCCTGACTGATGCAAAAGCTCTCACTGTGGATACACCTTTACTTTTACTGAAATGCTTTTCACTTGCTGCATGAGGGAAGAGGGACCTCGGGAAAAAGCTGTGCCAGCAAATAAAGTGATTTTGCTGGGACAAGTGAAGGCTGTGCTGGGAACACACTAGTGAAGGCTTTGCTAGGACAGCTGCCCCAGCAGAGCTATCCCGTTCTGGATACAGCCTTGCCTTCTGTTCCAGTTTGTCAGGCATGATTTATCTTTCTGTCACCTCTTCAGGTCCCTAGGCACCTCTCAGCATAAAAAGAAATTAAAACACAATACAGATGAATCTGCTCTGTATTGGAGTCTTGACCTTTAATATATCAGGTTTTCATATTGCAACTTGCCCAGCAAACAGGACTGAGGTTGCTTTAGTGATCTGCAGAGGTCCCACCTCAGCCATGCTTCAGTTTTAATTGCTTCCACCTACAAACTCTCAAGCTGCCTGGAGTGCCTTTGAGAGGAGATAAGGTTTTTGGATTGCCTAGGAGATCATAACCATGAACTCCGGCGGTCCAATGAGGAAAAGAAATTATCGTCAAAAATCAGAGAAAACAGCCTGGCAACCCAAGTGTCAGACGGATTGCTTAATGTTTTGTCCTGTAATACCAGTTTAATTTTTATTAGACTTCAGGGTTTGTTTTTTCCCCCCTTGGTGCTCTCATTACATTTTCCGTCCTTTATTAAAGAAAGCATTTGCATCTTGCTCTGTGCTTTTGTGACAGCATTCCTCCTGAGCAGACTCGTATGCCTCTCTGATGGCAGGTTCACAGTTACACTCCTTAGATCAATAAACCTTCTTAGTTAGTTGTTCAGTATATCAGGTTTGAATTTTAATAATCCACAGTCGCACTTACAATACCACAGAGGCCAAAACCTGATGTACATTTTAAAAGGCATCTGAAGAATTGCTCTGTATTTCAGACGTAAAGCTTTGCCAGTATTTCCTTTTGACCAGATCACTTTATGACTGGGTTTCAGTCTCATGTTTTTCTCTGCAGCTATTGAAGGTGTCTTTTTTTTTTTTTCCCCCCACAAGTGACAGACAACTGTGTCTTTAAAGAAACAAAACAACTGTGTCAACAGACGGGAGAGAAAATGCTGTGTCTGAAATAGTGCTAGGAATAAACCATGTTAAAAATAGGTAGTCTTGCCACAACTGTTTCTTTGGCCAATGTGGAAATCCTTCTTTCCCATACTACCGTGTCATGAAAACTATACTAAAACCCTGCTAGAAAACCTGTCAAATTAGTCGATAAAATGTTGATAGAACAATAACCACCCTTTTCCTGCCGAATTGTAACAGTTGTGCTAGTGAAGGAGAAAAGCTAAGGAAGCTGCGCTGTCAGGGGAGAGAGCTCTGAACCATTCCCGTGACTGACCCCTGGCCAGCAGCAACTAAAACACAGCTCTGCACTTGCGATAGAAATTTTAATGATGTGATCCCCCCCTCCACCCCCAACAGTACTAGGACAACTGGGACACCAGCGGGTGTCAGAATTTTGCCCTTTTTTATGAGTATTGTTTCACTCCTAGGTGTGGAGAGAGATAATTTTCCTGTCCCATAAACTATGTGGGGGGAACCCACGGCAGTTGGGTTAACAAGTGGATTTATTTTTTAAAAGAAAACTCTTGCCCTCTCCAAAATAGGAAAGCACACCAACCTATGCTTAATTGTGCTTGTTACTAGCAGAATTGCAGCTGCAGTTTAGACATTGCTTTTCTGCTTTCCATCTGTTGTCTCACTTATTTTTGCTGTCTGTCTCCTTACTTTCAATTGTCTCTTCTGCGTCTCAGTTTATCCAATTTTCGGGGCTGGCCAGCCATTCCAGCATTATCGCTGTCCTAATGGCTGTAAGGAGAGCAGAGCAGCTCTTCTCTAAATGATTTTTTTTCCACAATGCCTCTGCACTTTGTTTGGTTGGGTTTTGTTTGTGCTTGGAGCTCCATGTTGTGTCATCTGGGAAGAGAAAAGACCTTTGCGTAATGTGGATTTTGCTGGAGTTGTTTGATTTCTGCAAACGTTTATATTCCACAGCTCACAGTGCCTTTGGGGCAGGGACAGATTTTAGTCTCGAACGGTGAACGAATCAGAGGGTTGACCCTGTGCTGGCCATCTCCCTCCAGCCTGGAGGAGCTGGAGAACAGGTAGAGCCTGGCCCTCAGTGCTGCTCACCCTGGGGCTCCCCAGCCTTCGGCCGGGGGGACCCGCCTGGGAGGAAGCAGCCTTGGGGAGCTGAGCATAATTCAGGGCAGCCCCGCGGTGTTTGTAATTGATTCCTGATCTCCGAGACGGATGGCAAAGGTAGATGAGGCCCGGTCATGGGGGGAGGAGGGCAGAGACAGGCCAGCGGTGCAGCCCGCTGCTGAGGGTGAGTGCCCCGCCACCGCTTACAGCCCGTCTGTTTGCAACAGGCTTTTCCTCTCCTGCTTGTCTGCAGTCGAGGAATACTCCTGGGGATCCGTGCTTGCCTGGAAGTTGTCTCTTAGATTAATGTTGCTTGCTAAGACTAAAGGAAATTGAAAGGAAAAGAAGAGGTTTCAGAGGACTTCAGAGGCTGCCCAGTTCCTTCAGTGCATCAAGGAAAGAGCCACATTCCTTATCAAAGCGGTGTGTTCATTATCCCTATTCTTTCCTCATTCCCATGGGAGGGAGATGGAAATGGAGGGGTTGAAATGCCCATGATTGTCCACTCTTCTTCCCATGGATAAGGAAGGTCCCAGTTCACTCTCTGAAGAGGCTCAGAGAGGCTCATCAGCAATTCTGGATGTAAGGGGTTTCCTATGGTAGCTTCTTAACTCATCTTTTCTGTGTTACCTCCTTCTGCCTCCATAGCCCCCTGCAATCCGTGGGCAGTATGTATGTATGTCTGTTTCCAGCCCAAGGGTATGTTCCATGGCCTTTTTTTAATCCGTTTTGGCTTAACCAGTCTATGGGTGAGTTAAAAATACTAGTACTTTACATGCATAAGTGACAGTTTGATTAACAGCTGAATTGTACCTTCTTCCAGGATGATGAGCTCTAAAGGAAATCAAGGGAAGTTTTGTGCAACGTCCTCAGTCCGCGAAAACCCCATATTCAGAAAGATGCACATGACCTATGCACTTTTGACTTGAGCACATGCTTGGCTTTGCTGAATTGGCTTTACTGATTAGAGGTGGTATTAAGCATATGTTTAAATGACTTGCTTAGCTGTGACTGCGGCTGCATAATTTGTCTGCTGGAGCTTTCCTGTGGAATTCAGTGAGAGTAGGCTCAGGCCAGAGGGACAGAGAGGTGAGGCAGTTGTAATTGGCAGGATATACCAATTACAACGTATTCCCTTTGTATGGTGAAATGAGGTTTTGCTTTCTCACTTCTGCTAATTTCAAATTATGGTTGTGAATTGTCATCAAGTCAATATGGTTTCATGGGGCAAGTATAGCAAAACATTTTCGCTTCAGCTATAGGAATATATAGCTAAAAGCTCTCCTGTAGCTGTATCAAGGCTAACTGCATGCTGCTGTACTGCCTCATTTTTCAGACTGTTTCATTCTCATGTTGGAGACCAAAATCATTAGAAAACGTTCACTGGCAGCATTTAATAGCATGTATTTAGAACATGAAATAAAGAAACCAGACATTTGTGATGCTCCACTAATCTATTAGTAATTTGTTTAACTCCACTCTTCCACACATGCAAGAGAATAAAATAGAAGCTATTAAAATAAAAGCGATTTTAAAAAAAATCTTTGTATTTATGACCTTTAGTTTTTTTCTTTAACATACCAGCTCGAGTTTTTTTCTGGGAGCCAGTTGTGACTGCAGAAGGTGAAAAATTGCAAACAAAACTAAGGAGAAGTTCAAGTTAGCTGCGGAGCCAAAAGTGTGATTCAGGAGCTGAAAATATCTCTGCGCTTCATGCATCAAACTCAAACACTGTGCTTTGGCACGCCCCCTGGATTAGAAGTGGATTTTGAGGTCATCCCTCCTCCAGCCTGCCATGTATGGACAGGGCCCACGCTCGTGACAAATTACTGACTTACCGAGCGCACAACAAGAGCAGAGTGACATCAGTGCAGAGGGATCTTGCCTCACCCAGGAGGACCGAAGACCCCACAGCTGCCTTTCTCTTGTCTGTCTTTAGACCTGCATGGCAGTGTGGAGATACTGGGAATGCACTGGGCACTTCAAAATTCCCTTTCTAGATGTGGCAGTAACCAGGGATAGTGAGGTGGGGCACTTGCCTCCTTGTGAAGAAGTCATGCAGCATCCAGCAGAAGTGCTAACAGAGCGTATGGTCAGAGGCATTTCAGTGGCCCACCCAGACTTCTAAGAGAAACAATTTGCCACTGGTGATGGTGCCAGCGATGGCTGTGGCTGCCGACCTGAAACGACAGTAATGTATACTGTGCTGTACAAGCTGTCTGTGCAACCAGGAGCATAGTGTCAGAGACTGATCTCAGCTTATCTGGTGTAAATCCAGAGAACCTCAAATGAGGTCTATGATTTGACTTAACACCAGTTGCCCTGAGGTCTTCATTTTATTTTCTAGAGAACATTGGTTTAGATTTTGCAGGTAACAACCAAAATTCTCTAAACAGATCCCAAGTCCTTAGAATATTTTTCCTGCTAACAAATTTCTGTTGTTCCCAGGCATCACACTTCCCTCCTTGTATCCTGCACGTCCGACTAGTTGCCATCTTCTCAGGGCAAGTTAGCTTTCCTCTCCTGCTGAGATTGTCCAGGGCTGCTGCCATCACTCTGCCGTGGGCTTGAACTTGCAATGGTCTTTCCATGGATATGGATATAATTTTGACAGCTCAAGCGATTGTCGTGGGCTTGTGGGACACCTGCGGCATTGCAGCAGCCTGCCTGCTGGGCGGCTACAAGTGGCTCTGCCTCAGTTCCTCTGTTGAGCGCCTGGCTGTACTGGCTTTTCCCAGTGCATGGATGTCATAGCAAGGTACTCATTCAAAGAGGGAAGGAAAGCCAAAGCTCCCGGTGTAGGAGGTTCCTCGTGGAGATTTTGCTGAAGCCTGTTTGAATTGCATAGAGTATGAGCTTTACCTGGAATCCTATTTTGGGCTCAGCTGAGACCTGACGTTTTTGCCTTCTCTGCCCACTCTCGCAGGATCGCCAGATGTGCTCACGTCTTGCTGCCAGCCGCCTGCGCGAACAGCCTCTTCTCTTGGCAACAGCAGGCTAGGCAAACGGGCTGAGCAACGGGGTACATGGACACCGTGTCCATTGTCAGCCTGACCATTGTCTGAAAGCATCAAGCCTGGCTAGTGAGGGTACTGATCTCAGCTGGCAGTGTCTAAACTGTTATTTGCAGTGAGGTTATGGACCTATACTTAGGGGATGTGCTCTTGCTAATTTAGCTCCTGGCTGAAGTGGAAAAAAAGTAACCCCAAATCATAGTTCCAGCAGTGGCAGAAAAATAAGATCTTGCGCAGAGTGGGCTCTGGGGATAGAGGAGATAATGTAGGGAGTATCCAAGGAAGAAATCATGTGCTTGGTTTTAATAAAGTGAATCACCTATGTGTAAAGTAAACAAACAAAGTTCATAGGAGATGTTTCAAAAGTCATTTGGTGTGATACATCTTTTAGGTAAATTTTGTTCTGATTGCTGTCTTTCTGCGGAGCCTGAGAGACAATAAAACCAGCTCCGCTAACACACGTGTCAGTAAATGTGGCTGTTTCTTTATGTAATGTGTATACATATGCACGTATGCATACACACATATGCATACATACCTATACATACATACATAGATATGAATATACACACATGGATGAATGAATTGATGTGAGCATAAATTTCAAAAAATTAAAATTTTACAAAGATTTCTTGGTGTTCCTTGCATCCAGATCTGCAAAACGGTGCTAGTGTGCAGGAATCAAAATCTGAAAATGAAGAAAAACTGTGAATAAACAAAATTTAAGTGGGCTATCACACTCCTATTGAGAAAAACATGGAAAACAGGAAAAAAAAAAGCATAAATACTGAAAAATAAATAAGTCTTCAAATGTCTTTCTGCTTTAGTAATGCTTACAGCATAGAGACATTTGGTTCAAAACATAAATTAGATCCCTTTAACTTTGGAGGTAGTTCAAAATTTGATTCATTAATTTCATCAAACTGCTTATAGGAAAACATATTTCTGCAGTACCAGGAGCTGCCAGACTGACCTGAAATTAAGAGGTCAAAGGTAGAGACACTAATATTTTGATTCATCTGTTCACAGATGATTTGTGTGAACACATTAAAAACACCAGTAAAGTAATAGGAATAATTTTCTTCCACTTTTTCCAAATTCAATTGCATACGGTATGATTGCATTTGATCAGGACATGAACATCATTTCTCAGATGGTTGTGTTCTGCCATTGATCATATGAAGTCAATTTAAAGTATGACATTGCTTTTACCTTCCCCAAGTAGGGAGACATTTTTGCTGCTAGTCTTTAGCTGCCGTCGCTATCAAATTGTGTGTATAATAAATTGTGCTTTGTTTAGAGAACGATAACTGTAAAATATTGCCCATTCAGAGAAAAAGGACTGAGACTGAGATTGATGCCTGGAGCTTAATGCATCACAGCTGCAATCAAGCAAATTTTATACTTCTTATTCTCCAGTTACAGACCATAATTCACAGAGTTCTCTGGACTTTCTGTGTTTGAAAAGGAGAAAGGGGGCAAGGAGAGCATTAGAAAATCACACAGACTGGGTTTCCTGTCTCTACGTACCACAGTACAGAAGCTTGCATGGTCTATTCATTGCATTTAGTGAGAAAACATCTGTAAAGGGGGATTTGAACCCATGGAGATGGTGGTGAAATTTGCATATAGCCTCACTGCTTTGAGTTACCAGCCATGAATTCAAGCCCTCGGGTGCTACGCTACAGATGTGTGCACATTTTTCTACCTGTGTTGCCTGGCTCTTCTTTGGTACGAATTATCCTATACAATCCTGGGACCTGGCTGCAATTTAACTGGCACCTGGCTTTCTTACAGACCTGGTCGGACTGAGGCTTTAGGTAAATTCCCAAACCATGGTAAGGTGCAGTCCGTGCTGGAACGCTACCTGCTGCAAGCCAGTTAACGAGTAACACGGACATGGCTTTATTTGCATTTTGTACTCTTCAGGCCATTTCACCCATTTATTGTGCTATTTCACAACCTTTGAATAATTAGCAGTAAAATAAATATTTTGCTTTCCTTAAACTGTAGTTTCTGATTAAAATACTCATGAGATTTCTGATATTGTTTACATTGTAAAGTGCACAGGAATCTCCCTGTCACACCCTTACCCCAACTGACCCCACAGTGTTGGTGTAACAGACGTATAAGAAGTAATATAAAACAAAGTCCTTATTCTTGTTATCCATGAAACGAATTAATCTTTATGGTCAGATGATGCCGATGCCTACTGCTATTGTTTCATCACTGAAGGCGTAGTTTTACAATCAATTACGGGAGCTGCCCAGGGAGAAGCTAGCAGTCTTTCAAAGGCAGATGGTGTAAGCGTCATTATCAGAGCACTTCTGCTCGTGGTTTCCAGGTCCCGTGTAAAAGGCTAATCCCTGAGTGTCTGAGATACAAAGTTCAAATTGAAGAAAACTCTTCTGAGCAGTTAGACATGCCATGCATCTCATACTCTCCTTTCCCTTCCGATGTGCTCGTTTAATCTTAGTCTCCATGGCTGACAGACAACTGCAGCAGAGTAGGAGAGTCGTGCCCAGATCTGACCAAACACTAGCAAAGGCACAGCAGTGGTGGTTGCGTTGCTGTCCGTCTTTGGTGGGCGGTCGTTGAAGGCACGCTCGTTTACTTTTGCTGCCAAAATAACCAAGGATTGCACAAATTTTACTAATGCGGTGATAAAAACAAATTAAAAGTTCCTGGGTTTAGCATCACAACAATGCCTCTGGGAGCTTTAATTGGGCAGTAAAACCCTGTTTGATGACACATGCATTATCTGGGGCTGTTAGAGGCTCTGCAGGTTGGCTGCTCCCTCAGACCACATCCTGTTTGCTAGTGCCAGTGCTGCTCTAAGATGGGAGGTTAGTAAGGAGATGCAGTAGTTCTGCCTAGGCAAAATCTTAACTGTCCTTAACCAGATCTTGCTGTGGATAATATTTTGTCTAATTGTAAGTAACGATTAAGCTTCTTAGAGACTCAGAAACTGATCCAGCCTCTGCTGAAATCGGGGGGAATCTTTCACACTTGGATTGGAGGCTAAAGTATCCTTTGAGGAATGCCATTGAGTCAGTGAGGTTACCCCAGCGAGAGGGAAGACGCTGGCTCCCATCAGTTAGGAGCTAAAAAAGAAATTAGGGGAAATGGAATAGTGTTCCTCATGGATTTCAGTTTAAATACTTTTTCTGAAGCTGGAGCAGCAGCAGTGTAATTTTGTTTCATAAATGACATCTTTCACTTCTGGCTTCATTCTGTCTTCCTGGAAGTCCCCTCTGCTCCTGCCAGGGTGCTATACAGAGGATTTAGTATAAATGAGAATAAAGACCCTTGTTTCTGGGTTGCAGATTAGGTAAAATGAACCACAATGCATGTTATTCAAAAATAACTGCATGCAAGTGTAACCAGCATCCCTAAAGCCAGTTAGGCCTGTGAAAGCGCAGGGTGACCTGCGTGGGGGCCGGAAGGTATCCACACCACACCAGAGAGAGCACGCTGCGATCCAGAGCACCTCTACGTCCTACTGAAGTAAAGACTCAAGACTAATTTACTGCTTTGCTTTGGTTTTTGACTGGAATTTTTATCAGGCCAGTTGTAAAAATAGGGAGTGAAATACTGGTCCTTCTAAAAGCAGAGGTTTGCCCCTGAGTCCAGCCGTGCTAAGGTTTCACCCACAGATTAAAACCGTATTGGGTCCTGTCTGTTCAGAGGTTCAAAAGTGGTTCCTGGCTCCACATCCAGATCATTTCCTAGAAAGTTGTATATTGATGTGATAGAGCATCAGGGTCTGGAGCCACAGCATATGTTATTTTATATACTCAGATGTCTGTATAGACCACTGTTGACATTGCTGGTCAGTAACACATTATCATTTGCTGTTTGTTTTTGTTGCTGATAGCAAACATTACAGGGGAAAAAAAGCATAAGCATATGCCTTTTATTGCTAACCGGTTCCAGGCCTGCTTTATCCTCAGCTTTTGGCACCCTGTTTCCACGAGCTCACATCGACACTCTGCTTGTGGTGGAAGTGCCGTGTGTCGCTGGCCCCACAGCGGACAGGCCTTGCCCCATGTTTGGGGCAGTGTGGGCGGCCATTGCACTTGCTGGGAGCAGAGGGAGGTTTGCTGCTGGCTTCGGTGCCAACATGGCCAGACGCTGATCTGCAAGCCCAGTGTGCTACGTTTGAGATTTTCCTGTCCAAGTCCTCTGGCAAACTCCTCTGCTGGGACGTTTGTAAGCCCCTGAGGAGCAGGTACCTTCTGCTGCAGTGACCCAAGTGCCCCGAGATGGTGGCCAGCCAGGGCCCAGCATCACAGCCAGGGCAAAGAGCAGGAGAAGGGGTGACAAGAGCTGCCCTTCTCGCTGGGACCCTGTGCTCCCCTGGAGTGCTGCCCTGTCCAGGAGCACATCTACCCTGGGGTGCCCACACGCGTTGCCCATTCCTGTCATGTCACCTGGGGTGGCATCTCACGTGTGGGCGTCCAAGGACACAGGGGAGCCGGGAAGAAAGCGCCCTGAGCAAAACGCACGCCGCGATTGTCTGGGCGCTCACACCGGTCTTCAACAACAGAATCAGAATAGCCAAGCCCGTTGGAGTATGTGGTCACTAGAAGAACATTGAAGGTTCGTCGTCTTGGTATTAATGTGGCGGGCATTTCCATCAGCTCTAGTAGGTGCAAATTAGATACGAGCCCCCAGTCCCTGGTGCATTGTCCGTATGCCCTGATTAAGGGTAACCTCCGTGTATGCAGTGACCCCCTCCCTGCAGGTGTAAATAGGGCAGCCTGTAGCGGTCTAACGTGTCTAACACATCAACAAACACGTCTCCTGCTGCTCTGTGCCTCGGACGCACACACATACGTACACTCCTGCGTACACACCTACAGCAAGTCTTTTGTATACACAAAGTGCCTTTTCATGGTCTTTCCCAGAGTACCATCACATGTAATGAGAAACGTGAATGATTTGAGTGATGATGAGTGATTTTCACAGTGTACATTACTAACTTACTTTCTAAAACAGACTAGCATCATATGGAAAGGGGTTTTTAGAGGTGATCTCACTTTTAAAGCACAGTGTCAGATGGGAAAGAAGCAGAATGAAAGACAATTGCACTGCTCTGATTAAATAGCAGGAAAGTATTTGCGTTTAATTAACAAATATGGACTCTTAAGTTCTGATTTGGGCATAATCTTTTCAAAATTAGGCAGACATTAGGCAGAAAACCTGGAACTGCAAGCCCTAAAGGTAAATAGACTGCAAAGGCACTTCCGTGCTTTGTGTGTTTACACTTCTTCTTGTATACATTGCGTTTGAAAATATATCGTTGTATGCACCTTTTGTTCTTGTACGTCTATTGTTTCCACCTTGGCATATACTAGTTGATGTGTATTGTAGCTCACAGCAAGTTGGAAACCACAGGACAGCTGCTGATCGCTGGTGCCACATTTCGCTGAGGGAAAAAGACACGAGTAGCAAGAAGGACTGTGACTGAATCTCTGAAGTTCGTGAGCGTATTGATGTAGCCAATGCCATAACATCAATTAGGTTATAAAATCAAACAGCAGGCTGAATTAACCACAATCCTTAAAAATCTTTCATATTTATTGTCCAAATAGGTGGAGGAGAAAGTCAACAGCCGTATTCGCTGGAGCAGTGAAACAGATTGCCTTGACTGGAACCATTATTCACTTGCACCTTTGACAGCAGCAGCCAGGTAGGAAAGCAAAGAAAGGATGGGTTTGAGTGAACTGAGGGAGCAGGCCCGAGTGAACAGTTCTTCATTCTCAGAAGGCTTCCCGTGGAAGTCACTCACATTTAAATACGATTACACATCCTTCTGATACAACTGAAGTCGGCTCTTGCTGCATTCAGAGGCATTTCTCTTTTGGGGCAGGTTATGTTTTTGTTCATTTGGAAGTGCTGTCTTTGCTTTGTCCACATACTCGCTTTGCCACTTTCCCTCTCTGTGCAGTTCTCGCATCAAACATCCAGGGGGCACACTTTTTGGCCCAAATAAACATAAAAATGTACTTGTAAAATTACAAGAAGAAATGGGGGGTGTGGTTTTGATACCTGAAACTTTTATTTTATTTTTAAATTGTCCTAAAGTGTAAGTTCGTGATTTCTGCTTGACCATCTCACCATTTCAAGTGTACCATTGATAATACTGTTCAAGGATTATTTTTTCCCTTGTGTTTTGAACACTTGGGCATATACAAACTACACTTACGAAAGTGCTGACACTGCAGTATAATAACACCCGAGCTAGCTTAAAGTTAGTGCAGTCTTATCATGACATCAGATAGTTCAGAAGCCAGTTTATATTGTCAAGAAAAGGTCCGTTTCCAGCTATTGATTGCAGCTCCATGCTTATTTGGGTTGGTAGTCGCAGGTTGGACAGGTTTATCGTTGACTTTGTCTCAAAAACCGTGCCTGTGTGTGGTACAGAGTTACTTTTGTTGCTGTAGGAAACCTGAGACATTGAGAAGCTCCTCTAATCTTCCCTGTCCGGACACATCCTTGATGGTCAGAGAATTATGTTACCCCTCAGAATTTAATGAGACTGGCTTGAAATAGGGAAAAGTTAAGAAAAATCTTGATCCTTCTCATTGGCCTTCTATTTTGTTTACTATCCAGTATTTTTCTGCAACCATAGGAGCTAGGCATATAAGGAAGACACCAGAGATTCTCATGTGATAGCATAACCACAGGAGAAGGTGTTCAAAGAAAACACAGAACATGTTTTGAGATACACCCTCCCCGCTTTTTTCAGAACTACGTAAATGGTGTTGGACCTAATGTTTCATTCTGTATATGAATTGAAGGAAAGAATGGAGAGGGTTAAATTGAGATGGGCTGTCCCTTGAACCTTTGCTCAACCCTGGAACTGATCCCAAATATTCTGCAGTCCGGGGTGGTGCTATGTGGGATATCTCTTCTTATGGATCCCTCTCTGAGTACCCGCCATGGAAGTTGTGTCAACCTGTGTTGCACTCTTGCCCCTGTGCAGTCTCTGGGAACTAACCGCGGTCTTTCCGTGCAGCCTGGGATCAGAGCTGGGTGGGTGAGAGGGGTGCAAACTGATGGCTGTCAACAGGGGTGTTACCAACGAACGTGTCGGCAAAAAAGGTGGCATCATCCCTGCCAGAGGTCCGGTGGAATTTCTGTTGAAAGTTCAGCACGAAAACAAACTGTCCTCATGCACCCCTGAGCTCTGTTGCCAGTTTGGGAAGCATTAACAGCGTGTGAAATTTATAAGCATGGGTAATGGAATACTCCTGCAGTACAGAAACCCAGCCACGTCCTGACTCACCAGGCAGGATCTAAGTGGAAAACTGAGAACTTTGGTACACAAGAGCGTGGCAACCATCGTCTGAAATGGGGTTTTAGCATAAATTTTTCAGGTTTCATTAGCGTGTAATTTAATGGTACTTCTGTGCATTGGGCCCTTCTTGCTGTGGCTCTCTTGTATGCTGAGAACTCTTCCAATAATATGTCAGCCGAGTAATGGCATGCTTTACTTTTTTGTTTGGAACAATTGAATTTTAGAATAGATGCTCTCAATTAACGTAGTTCAGACCAATGTTATTGTAACTATGATAATATGTACCGCTGCCTTGTGTGCTAAGGATATTAAGGCAAGCACTTAATACTGGCAGGGTAGTAAATACGCTGTGTGAGCTAATAAAAGGCTCCCATTAAGAAACTGAACCCTATTACTGCCGACTTTACAGGTGAAAGCTTGCAGTCTGATTTTACCGCTAGATACGGGGCGATAGGAAGGCACATTTTCTCTGAAGACAGGAGCATGCAATGCTGCCAAACCAGCAGTCCCAGGCGCCCTGCAGGGAACGATTCTTGCAGCGGGGCGAGATTGCACAAGCTGTGGCGCGGGGGACTAGCTGCTTTATTTCGGCTAAGAATCCTTTGAAGATACT
>KL267732.1:26212-51525 GCA_000699545.1 Podiceps cristatus | reverse complement strand
CGCGCGGGTGGGCCCCGCCTATGTAGCAAGTCTGCAAGACTTCAGAGCATAAAAGGATAAAATAAGGGAGTTTATGTATAGATAGGAATAGCAGTAAGAGTATGTGAGGGAAACCTGAAGTCTGAGCTTTGTTTTTCTAATTAGGAAGTACAGCTCTTTCTGCATTTATTTGTGAACTTTGGCTTAGCTTTGTTTCTGGACTGAAATAAAATCCTCTTGGAGGATTCCAGTTTTGTTGCCTGTTTCCACTGTGCTAGGGCTATGTCTCTTGCATGTAAAACAGTCCACAAAATGTGTGTGCATGTGTGTATTTAAATTACCGATTCATTTCAGATGGAAGCTTTCAGGGAACCTATTACTAATTTTTCATTCACAGGTGGTTATTTTTGTCCTGCAAAATATATACATGCTGTTTCATTAAAAATTCTGTTGACCTTTCAAAGATTGCTGACATGGGAAGGACCTGGAATGCCTTGAGAAACTTTACAAAACATAACTGAGTTTTATCTTGTGTTTTTGGTTTGGGTTTTTTTTTGTTTTTTTTTTTTTTTTAACACACATTACAGTGTTTTCTACCAGCTGGCTTTATAAAATATTAGTCTTTCAAGAGTCATTCCTAGAGAGAAAGCAGAAACCATGTAGCTTTACCTGTTTTGTTAAGTAGAACTTTAATGTCTGCGTTTTGTTATCAGTGTAATTTGGACACAAAATTTTCCATGCAATTTCAATTTAAAAACTCTGCATATTGTGAAAACAGTGTTCTAAGTGTAAACTTCCAAGCCTGAGACAATAATCACACTTAGAAAGGTGTGAACTGTACTACTTCCTAATTCGATGTAGAGTTAAAATTCCTGTGTTATCCCTGATAAGATGGCAAGATATCTGTTGGGATCTTTGGAGAGTTTGAGCAGGCTGTATTATTCTTTAGCTTTCAATCCTAAGAAATGTGATAAATCTATTGAATCATAGGGTGACTGTTGTTGGTAAAGCATAAGCGGGGCAAGCAAAGTGCTTAATGAAAAAAAAAAAAGCAAAGAGCTTTTGCATGGAAGTCTCCTGAGTCATCAGTGAGAACATATTAATATAAGTATCATAGCAGTGTTTCCATTTGTCATAGATAGAATGCTAAATAAATTTGTGGTGCAATTTATTTAAGCATTTATCAAGCATGTAATTAATGATTTTTTCTTTTTTCTAATAAGCACTTAAAGCACTTCACTAAAGAGAGATCTCCTGCGGTCCTTCACTGCCTGCTTCACTGCGAGTAAAGTTAGGTGACATTTTTCCCTTCCCAGCTGCAAAGCCAAATCTACTGCCTTCTGATCATATGATCAAGTTCCTACTACTACCGTGGTCTTATAAGACTGCCCATAATAACAACTTCATTGTGCTGTGAGGATGCAAGAAGTCTTCTAGATGCTCCCCTTAAAAACACTTTAATGAGCCCACAAAACCTAGCACTCCCCAAACCCTCCAAGGAACACCATCTGAAATACCTGCCTTTGTTCCTTGCTTTTGTTGAACATACAATAAGCAACTCAATAAACTCTTAGTTCATCTTCTTGTTTCTTCCTTATCCCACTATTTTATACTTTTATGTCTCTTGAGACTTAGGAGGAGGAGCTGGAGAAAGTGAGTCACTACTAATGAAAATAGTGTGCCTTGACACCATTCTGTGTTTTCTCTTCCAATGCAGAATTCATGTTGCTGAAATGAATCTTAGCTGTGCAGAGCTCAGCTTGCAGGCAGAACTCTGGGCGGAAATTCATGCAGATATGTAGAGCTAAGCATCGAATCCAGCGTATGTGTCAGTATTAAGATTTCTGCCGAAGCTGACATTACTCCTGCCCTCCCACTTGGGCAGTTCTTCCACACCCAGGCCTTTATCTTCTTTGGCTTTTGTTGCTTCTTTACCACGTGCCTCTGCAGATGGAGTGACTTTGTTTTGGACCAGCAGGTCCCAGAGCACAGGAGCATGTTAATTGTACTTTTAGTCCCTCTGTTTAATTCTGAAGTAGAATTACTGTTGTTCTTGGGGCTCATCCACTCTGTGGATGTATGTGAGATGTTCCCACATGTGGTGAGCGTGACTGCAGCTAAATCTCAGCTGTCTCTCGCAGGCAGACACAAGTGATTATACTAAGACATTTAAATGTGCATGTGTATTCCTTGATGCCTCTGTGAAGTATGAACATTACACAGGCTGATAACGGTGGTCAGAGGAAATGCAGCTGAGATGGTACATGGAGGTTCTCTGAACTGTACTAACTAGTTTCATGTAATATCAAGGTGAGCTTATGGCTTATCATTTGCATGACTGCTGTAATAACACCCAATAGTCTGTATGGTTACTTGAGGACTGATTTCCATATATAGTCATGAAGGTGGTTGTCAGAGTAGTTGCCTGACCTTTGAACACATTGCATTGTTCCTGTACACCATAAAAATGTGTATTCCAGTATTTTATCTGTTTTTATCTATGCCTGTGTTGCTTAGTCAACTTGGCTGGAGTGAAGGGCCACAGTTTAAAATTATATCTCATCCTGAATATTGGTTTGATGATTTAAAAAAAAAAAAAGAAAGAAATTGAAGCACATGGTAAATGGGGGTAAGGACAACAGGCAAGCCAGCAACCTAAAAGCAGAATATGTACATTCAACTACTAAGCAAAAACTAACAGGTAAAAGAAGCAAAAAGTGAGAAAATATAAAATGTTTAAATCTGCTTTTCTCGTGTCTTTTATTTTTATATGTAACCTAGACAGGTCCTGCAAACATTTATCCATGTTTCTTTATATGAATAAACCTGCTTGCATACTGAAGACTATTGATGATACAAAGTTAAACCTTTGAGTAGCTTGGAGAGAGAGGATATTAGATTATACATTCTTTTGGAACCTGGCATTATTATGTGTATAGCAGTAATGACTGTTTTTTGCTTATCTGCAACTACTACTATTAAAAATAGTTGCTTGTATGTGTTTTTTTGTTACTTGTTTCTTGCTCTCTAGAAAAGTAGTATTCTTGAGGCTAGTAGCTGTGGAGGAAACTTGCAGAAATGTATTTACCACCAGTATCAGTGTTATAACATCAAGACTTTCTAAGCTGATAATTTTTGAATGAGAGTAAGATGTCTGGAATGTAGTTCCCTAAGGCAAAATTTTCAGAACATTGAATGCTAACTTCAAAAATAATGATAATAATTTAAAAAACAACCAAATAAACCGAAAACCAACCAACAAACCCAAACCCGAAACACACCAGAACTAAAGAATGTAGTTGTCATAATGATTTTTTGGCAGAAATTTTTCCATGGTTTAATTTGCTCTGGAAATTACTTAAAAAAAACAAACAAACAAAAAACCCCACAACACAGTAGCAACCGTTACGCTTAAAAATCCCTTAATAAAGTGCAAAACTCTGTACTACTCATGCTAGGTGGAAATTGTGCGTTGTTTTAACTTAAAATGTCACTTAAACTATATTTGAAAGTTCTGGCTGTTGTAATTACATAGGTTCTTCTTTTAATAAAATATTTCTTTAATGAAAATCTAAGTAACTGTACTAGCTACAATTTCCATAGTGGGAAATTGTTGTTTTCTGAGAGAGAATTAATGTGAGGATAAATAATTTTCCCTCTGGTTCTGTGTTCCATGGTGATTAAGACTAGAATAGAGTTTATGTAAGGGAATATTGATAAAAGCTCTGCTAAATGTCAACTTGCCTCATTCCGTGGTTTACTATAGAAACTGGCGTAATGGAGGAAGGAGAAAGGGGATTAATGGTTTTTGTCCTTTTACTATTTTTGTTTTTTAAGAAGTCAAATAAATTAAACCTATATATGTTGTAACAATGTTCATTATCTTTTAGAGGAACATATGTTCCTTGGTGAGTATTTTCCCAGTATTTAGGAAATTCCCAGCATTTCACTACTCTGTGAAGGTTGTGTCAGTGGAATGGACATCACTGTAACAGCATGTAGTATGGGAATACCTAAACTGAAAATATTGTACCAGTACCCTTACATGTAACACTTAAAGTCTGTGTGCAATGTTCAGTTGCCACACTTCTTAACTGCAGTAATTAGTTAAAAAAAATATTTTCTTAGCATTCACCATGGTGTGTGAAATACTTCACATCCATGATAACTGTTGCCATAAAAACTCCAAAAATCACTAGGTCTACGTAAATACGTTAAATGTAGAACGGGAGTTCTAGGGAGTAAAAGGATCTGATCCTAGTAAGCAAGTCTATTACTGGAAAAGGCTTCACTGTACTGTGCCAGACAATGAGGAAACAATAAATTGTAAATGTAGTGCTGGGAAAAGATACCTAGTTCAGCAACTGCAAACGCTTTTGAATCTAAACCCCAGGTTTTAAGCTTTTCCGTGTAAGATGTCTCACTAGCTCATTTCAGCATTGACATTCACTGAGCAAATGATTTGACTAATGCCAGTTGTTGTTTTCATTGTTAATATCCCTTTGCATATCACACCATGACCACTGGTCAACTAAGTTCAATATGGATCAGGAGTTCCAGGTTATTGATAGAACCAGTCCTGCATTGCAGCCATGTACTGCCACTTTATTGAGGGATTTTTAAGCATCACTGTTGCTATGCCTTCGAAAAAAAAAGCTGCAAAATGAAACAGTAAGGGTGACTTCTGTATTCTCCAGTGTATTATGTTTGTGATAAAATTACTAATTACATGGTTTCAGCTTCGATTCAGCTGGTCGCATGCTGGAAATACTACAGTCATAACTGACCTTATTATATACTTTATTATTTGATATTTCTAAATGTAAATTACTTGATGAATTTCTAGATTTTTATATGGAGGTGTACAGTTGGTTACTGCTATTCCATACATGTGTCTGAAGAGAATAAAGGTAGTACATCACAATAGCTCATCAGTGAGACCGGTAGTGATAAGCCTCAGAAATAAATTATGCATAAAGCAGATTGTGTGCTTCTACATGCATGCTTCTGGTAGAAAAAGGATTATCAACCCACTTTCAGGGCTCTCTTGCAGATGTTTCCTTAATAATAATAATAGGCACTAGCAAAAAACCATGAATGCTGGATCTAGTATTACCCAGTTTGATTCTCTTAGTGTATTCATCCTTTCATCTTATTAATAATCATTGGTAGAATGGACTGATTAAAAACATTGACATGTAGTAAAGCTGAAATATTAGGCCATGTTATCAGCAAGATTATATTTACTTGAATGCTAATTTAAAGGATTTGTCTCAGTGTGAGCTTCAGGAGCTATCTGTTTCTTTTCAAACCAGATGTTCCCTCTGAGGTACTTGTTTTCCAAAACTTTTATAGTTTGGAATTCTTTTGTCTTGCTGATTTATCAAGCTCCTCTTCTAGTTCCATGTCTATATTTCTCCCATTTTGTTTCCACATGTTCCACCATTTCTTTGCACTGGTTTATCCCCTTATGACTAAGGAAAACTAGATTCTGTTCTTTCATATGCTAAAGGTAGGTCAATATTAAGTAGTATGAAATTCTCCTTTTCCATTGAGCTGAGTATTTTAATTCTGCAATGTGTCTAGTCCTTCCAAGCCTGATTTGTAGAATCAAGATATATGTAATTGAAACTAGTGTGGATTTTGCCAGTGATCTAGCTGGCATCAGACCTTGACTCTGATTCTAAATCTGTTTTTTTTCCTCTTAGGTAACATGATGTATTCAGTGACAAAGCAATTCATACTTGAATATAAAGATATATTTTGCTTTACATCACCTATATCAGCCACTTAATTGTATAGAGCAGAATATTTTTCACATACCAAATTAGAAAAATATTATAGCACATAAATTTAAATCTTATCAATAATTGCATTTGTTTAACAGAGGGTTATCGAGTACTTAGAGTTGTATCCACAGATGTTTCAGTAATTCAATGCCTATTGGACAAATCCTTCTATAGAGTTTCTATCTTGCTCATCTTAATCATTAATATTTATATATCTTTGATCTTTCTAAAGGGATTTTGTTATTCTGCCATTATTATGTGTCTCCAGATATGCACTGCTAAACATACATGGAAAATATATGTCCCCTGTAAGCTACAGTATTGGGAATGCTGTAATTGTTTTGAATAAAGTAAAATATAACCTTATCAGCACTAACTAAAATGTACATGTAGGTATGCCATTGCAAAGTGGAAGTTTCCATTGTGTATATGGAGATTGCTCTGACTTTTTTTTAATCATTCTCATCCTCATAAATTATTCTTATAATTTAATCATTCTTATAAAATTAAACCTGGCAGAATTCAGTTGACTTTTGCAGTTTGGTAATGCAATGTGTGTCATGCTGATTAAGCTTTTGCATAAACATGATATTAAAAGGGAATGCAGTAGAGAATTAAAAAGAAACAAAACAAAAAATCAAACCAAACAAAAAATCAACCCCCAACTAACATGTACACCCCCCAAAATTTCCAAAATCTTTGAGACCATCCATTCTGCCTGAAACTCAAACCTCTCAGTTGGCTTCTTCAGCATGGGCAAGGTGGTTTGATCATGTTCTACCAAGCTGCTCCCGAGAGAGGCTTGAGAGCAACACGAGACTAGTTGTTTGCCATGCCAGAGCAAATTCCTGCTTCTGGCCCTCCATGTTATGTTCGTTATCATAAGGTGGCTTGCACTCTAAGCCAGCAGCCCTCCTGTTGTGAAAGACAGCTACTGGGTCAGCAATGCTGGGCTTTTTAATGAAGTGCTGTCTGATAGACTGACTGCCTTGGGGAGAGTACAAAATATGAAATGTTCTATAGTAATAGATAGACATATTTCTGTTGCATTCCAAACTTTCTATATGCCTTCCCTCCTGAAATAGTAGTTTGTAATGGTTAATCTATGGAACAAACTCTTCTGCCATATAGTTTATTCTTTAAGCTCCCGTTCTGCTTTTTACTAAGTAAATTAAGATCAAGGTGTTTAAACTCAATGGGATTAATCCACATCAGTCCTTCTCAACCAAATAAGCATATGTTGGATGAGTAATTGATTGCTACTATAGTTATAGTCTCTGTACTACCTAAGAAGTGCTTCATCAAGATGTCACTTCAGTTGTATTGCTTCAGCTGGACTCCTCAGCCAGAGGGAGATAGACCCGTGATAGTGGGAAGGCTTGCCCCCCATATTTGAATGGAAGTACGGAAGGTAAGCATAATGTTGGCTTCTAATTGATAGTGATAGCACAATAAATATTTCTGTGCCATGATAATAAACCTAAAAATAGGGACTTATATATTCGCTACTGTTTAGTGCTAAAGAGCATTACTTTTGGAGAGTTGGAAATTTAAGCTTTTTTGTGGATTGTCACTGTGTAAAGTGACAGTAAACAACATGACAGGGTTATTCAGTTTTTGTGAAAGTCAGTGGGAGGACGATGAGCTGCTTGGTGTAGGTTTGTAGCTACCTTTAAAATCCAAAATGTTTGGTTATTTAGTTAAAATATCATGTGAAATAAAATTTATATCTTGTAAGATCTCCTTCAGAGACATGTTTGTCCTTGTAAGACTTGATTTATCAACAAGCTGATTTATCTGATAGTTGATCACACTCGATCATTTTATCATGAATGAGGCAGGTTTTAGCTACATATTTCATTTGGTGAACATGTGGAACTCTGCTCTCAAAGTCCTAACAAGTGTTAAGACTTACAAGTGATATAAGAAATATTAATATTTTACTTTAAAAGTGTCACAGTTTGGAAAGACTTTGGACTTTGCTGTGGGAGCAAGCAATTGCACATTACTATGGGACATTTTTAAATGGCTAACAAAGCAAATATAAATACTTTTAAATTTAATGAATACTCAGAATTCATGTTTAACTGAGCAAAAAGTCTCCTTACAAAGGTAGTCTGCCTGACCAGCTTACAGAATTTTTCTGTGTAGTAAGTATTGTGGCCTATAGTTAGTAGACTGTAGATAACTGTACAAAGAATATCTTTCTCACTTTATGAGACTTTAGGTCATTAATTTTAAAGCAAAAAGTTGTTTGTTTGTTTGTTTTTTTTTTAAAACTAGTAATTTTAGGTTTGTAAGAGTTGTTCACTGGCCTAGCACTATTTTGTAAGATTAACGTTTTTATGATACTTGAAAAAATGAAACAGAAGCTGTTTTAAATAAAGTCATACACATCTTTACACTTTTTTTTTTTTTTTTTCCCACAGAGTTGCAATGTATGATTTAAATGCTTAGGGATGTCTGATCATGTTTCCAGCTCAGGCTATTAAAAGAAAAGAAAACAAAAATTGTCTAAACTTAAGATTTTTATAAAGTTGTTTTTTATTTTGATTTCTGATGCTTGTAAAAAAGATGATAAAGTTTTCACCTAAGTATCAGAAACAACTTTATATTGTTAAATGAAATCTGTCTCCTAATCATATGAATTCTAAAGCTGAGGTTTTGAGTAATTTTGTTACAAAAAAATTTGCTCAGGAATTTCTTTTTCCTCTTCAAAACGTGGTTAAAAATGACAGTTGGCAATAACAACTGTAGATCTTTTCTTCTGGCCTAATTATTAAGAACTACAGTACCAGCAAATGAACTTCATGTGTGCCCCAGATAGTCTTCTCGTTAAGAAGCAACAAACAATACTCTATTTAGTTTTAATTACCTGCATTTACTAATGTTCTCCTTTTACCCTCAACACATTAGCAAAAGTAGCTATGAACTGGCAAATGGGTAGCATTTATGCATCTGTGGACTCTGCAGAGTGGACGGTTTTGAAATGCTGCCAGATGCTTTTGCTGTGTATTGTAGAAGACCCTCCTTTTTCCTCTAGCTTGACCAATGAAAAAAGAAAAACAAAAATAACCTATGAATTTTCCATGACAGAAAATCCTGGCTTGCTTGTAGCATAGTAGCTGATCAGTCTAATCTTCTAATAATCTTTTGAACCATGTAGAGTTGAACGAGGAATTAGCAAGCGACAGCAGGCCATACTGCTGTCTGATAATTAATGAAAACTGAAAAATACCCTGGCAACACATCTATTTGGTGCTATTTAGCAATTGCAATTAGCTAGGATATGAAGGATATGTGTATGTAAATGGAATTGCTGCGGGCAGGAGAATAAATGTGCATTTCTCTTGTTACTGTTAATGATCTTCACATGATTAACTTCTGGGGTGACCTTAAAACTAAGTTCATTAGTAAGAGTTAGCCTGTGGCGCTCTGCTGGAATTTTAGTATTTGCAGCAACCTGTGGTTTCCTACTTCAGACTACCAGTGAGCAAGCACCCAGAAAGAGAAAGGCAGTATTCTTCTGGAGTTGCAGTTGCATTGTTTTAAGATCTCCCTCCCCTTCTGCCTCTTCATCTGTTTGTTCACTGATAGCTTTGTTCGTAGTTTTGCATTTTAAGTTATGTGCTAACTAAATGTTATTTTCATGCGTGGAGAGGAGAAAAATGATTCATAATGTTACAGTTGGCTTAAGAAAAAGGTACTTTTCTGAAGTTATGAGTGCCATAGAAGGATAAATTCCTTAGCAAAGAACACTGAGTACAGTATGTCCTGCCTCTCAAGCAGCACCGAATATGGAAGAAATAGAAGCTTGGGACAAAAACTGAAAACCGTGCAAAAGATACTGTAAAAATATCAGTGATATTGCAACAGATTAAACAGCTGAAGGTGAGTATGCTTTGATTGTAGTGGATGGAATGCAAAATCCACCAAACTGAAAACCTGAGAGACGCGTAATGTGAAATTGTAGTTTGCGAATAGCAGCAGCAGAATTTTGGCTGTGAAATTGGTAATAACAGTTGCTGTACTAAAAGCTGGTAGATAGCGAAAGGTGTGCTATTGTTGTATTTTAAAGTTTCTGATTAGTTTCCTTACTATAAATACTGAGGTGGAGATAGCACTGCAACTACTTGACTTTAATAGCAGTATCACTTTTAGAAACATACTACTTAAATTGTAATTTAGAGGCAGACAGAAGATGGTGAGTTGATGACTTCCACAATATCATCAGTTCTCATAATTTGAGAGCATCTTCAATTTTCATGGAAAGCTCAGTCAAACGTCATTTCATGGAGTTGAGAAATTTTGTGAGGATCGGTTTAATTTTAAAACAAATTTCTAGTTCTTCCAGTTATGGAGAAAAGCTTGAAAAGTTAATCTGAGAATAATGGGAAGTATCTGAAAACAGAAGGCAGATGTTATTCCATATGAGTAATTTTAAAACCCTTTGACATTTCACTTTTTTTTTTAGTTGGTTAGGATCTGACTTGTGGTTGTTTTTGAAAAGTTTGGGTTATGACTATTGCTTCTGGTTAGCTTTTCTGTTCAGTAATTAGCTAGCAGTACTATAGTTTATTAAAGAAGTACAGGAATAATTAAAGCATGACCTCCAAGTTGTGAATCTTTCATTAGTAGGGTACTGGGGCACCCAGAAAGCCTCTTCCTTAAATGAGGGTCCTGTCAATGCATCATGAGCTCTGAGCATGAGTTTTGTTTTGTACACAGACAAAATTATTAATGCAAATGTTTAAATAAGAATTTCAGGTTTTGTTTGCTAATTAAGATATACGAGAGAATATTTATATGGGAATTTCCTATAAAAATTATGCAAATTTTGCTTCTTATTGTAGTTGCATGCTAACAAAAGCTGTATGTGCATAAACCTAGACAGAGAAAGAAAGAGATTAAGTATCATTTGCTGGTGTGTCTTTTAACTTGCTCCCTTTTGCTGTTGTAAACTTGATATGTAATGTCAGCTTAGGCACAAAAGAATGACTTGAGAATGGAGTGACTAAATGAACTTGCTTTTACTAGTGTAACCTTTCCATGTATATTTTATGTGGTTTGCTTTAATGAAATGTCACAGAGAAACCAAGTTTGTACTTAAAAAAAAAATAAATCTGTTCTTCAGAGCAGTGATTGGTAATTAAGTGGGTTTTATGACAAATTGTTTCCTAGTTTCTCATCAAATTTTTTATATGTTAATGATAGACTCTTTCCAGCTACCATGCATTTGCATGATAAAACTACAGTAGGCATTCATCTTGCTGCAATTTCTGAGTTTGGCACCCTGTGCTATGGTGGCTGTGGTGTTGATTCAGCTCGTATTTTTTTCCTTGCTTTTGGTGGCAGCATCTGAGACAGTGCATTTGCCTGATCACTGGGTGGATGCATTCAGCAGTGGTACAGAAGCAAAGGCTTTCATATAGGTAAAGATGGTGGATACCGGGACAAGGTCAGTGAAGCAAGGGTAGCCTTGTAGAATAGGAAGAGCAGAGGAGGTGCTTGATGGGGACTTGCAGAAGTTCTCCAGGAAAGGGAGTGTAGCAAGTTTATGTACAGGGAAGGCAAATGACTAGTCAGCATGGGTCATAGGTTTCAGTATAATAAACTGATTCTTGAAGAGTATCAAATGATCCATCTAGAGGGCAAATGATATTGCAGGTGAGAGGAGATAAGTAAAGGTCATATAAAATGAATCAGTATATTAAGTTGATTGCACTTCTTTAAAGAAAGACAAAACTAGTTTCGGTTTGAGAGTCAGTCAAATGCTTCCTGGACAAGTGTAAACATGATGGTGTTTACGCTTGTAAAGAAGTTTTTTCCACCAAGTCACCTTAATCTGTCCTCAGCCTCATCCTAACTGTTAATACCTTGCTAATTAATTTGAATGTAGCTCTGTAATTGGGGGTTAGTTGAATACAGACATCGCCATGTGTAAAATGGAAAAGCAAGATTCTAACTTTCCGAACAGTGGTTTTAAATATTTAATTTATATTTAAAAGCTTAACTTCAGGTTCTTGGATAAAAAGATGATATGACGGGGTTGCTTCACTTCTGTTACCATTGTTATTTTGAGTTATAGTCGGTGGGCTTGGTAGTGTTCTTGAGCTGTCTAAGGAAAATATCTTAATGTTTAATGTGAATAAAGTTTTCCATTGCAAATACGTGAGTCCTTAACTGTGAATAGAAGCAGACCTGGTAACAGCAGACTGTGAAGCACAGAGGTGAAAATGAGTCCCTTGAGTGTAAGCCACCCAGTGCTCAGAAATGGGCTGCCAGTTCCATGAGTTTTATAGCAGGACTTGTGAATTTCCTTTGTGATTACTAGTTTTAACTGTATCAATAAAAGGTAAAAATTATTCTGGACTCTGGGCAGTATGGTGGAAGCTAAAGCAACACTAAAATGTTTTTCATTGGGAAGATTAATACCATACCCACAGAGATCACATCTATTACAATCCTAGTGTTTTCTACAAGCATACATTTTCTAATAGGCTAGAGGAGACACTTATTTTAGGTTTGCTCAACAAAGGGAAGGTCTTCTGCATGTCTCATGTCTCCCAAGGAAATTCCCTTGTTCCACTTCTGCCACTATTTTTGCCTGTTCGTTTCTGTCCCTGTGTGACATTAATGGCATGCAGGTTTTATTGCTGGATGCAAGAGTTTCTTATTGTAAAATTGTTAGCAAGTATGTCTACGACTTTCCGTGTGTGTAATGAACTATGAAATTGAGACCTTGAGGAACCTTTCTGTTTACACTAACACTTGCTGGAATACAACTGAAAAAACTTGTCCTTAATAACTCTGGTACCTTTGCTGTGGTAATAGCTGATAAGGTGCGTTGTCAGCCTCTGGAAGATATTCTGTACCCAAATACAAAAGTAACTAATCTTTAGACCGACTGTAAGGCTTCATTAGGGTGTTTCAGAGCTGAATTGCTATAGCTTGGTGGCACATCTTTCTAGCTTTTGAAGTCATACAGGTGTTTATACCTGTGTACCTTTAGCTCTGTTGCCAAGCTGTTTCACTGCAAGTAGTAGGCTCAAACTTGTTTAAAGGGCATAACAGGACCATCCTTTTCTACTGTAGGTTGTAGCAACTCTATTCTTGTTTATTCTATTCCATTTCCATGAGAGCATAAGCTTGTTTTATTCACAAGGACTTCTGAAAACACTTTTTAGTGGAAACAGTCTCATATTGGTGGATAGTTGGTATGTTTATGTTAAATATGTCCCTATGCCTTTTGTGTTCGTTTTCCTGATTAAATATTTATGTTGTTGATGAATGAAGCAAATATTTGAAGTATATTAAATTGATCATGAAAGATGTTGAAATGGCATAAAAGGTAATTAAGATTTAGGGTTTGAGTGTATTTAAATTCCTACTGTGAATTTATTTTTCTTGTGTCTGCGCTTCTCTTGACAGAGCTGGGATACCATGTACGTGGTGTTACTGAACTTTCACCAAGGCAAAGGTTGTGTGTAATAAAACTGAGAGCAAGTGCCACTTTAGCAGATTCACTGTATCCTACCTTTACTTTGGATCAGAGTTCTTTCAGTTTAACCATGTTAGAGATTCTGTGGGGAAAATTTATTTTTGTGCCCCTTAATTTGTTCCTTATTATGACACAACTGTTCAGTATTTTGTATTGTATGCTTTGGTTCCGTACTCCCTAATTTATTGGAAAGCTAGTATGTTATACTCAAGTTACATAAAATATGCAGATAGTTTGGAATACTTAATCTTGAAGTTTTCATTAAGTAAAAAATAAAACCCATCTCAAAACTGGTATGACTTTGGTTCAGGTTAAGGGGTATATTGTCTTCTCAGACAGTCTGATTTTTGTGTTCTGAAAAACAGAAGTGTTGTCTCTCATCAAGAGATCTGAGAGAAAAATCTTGTTTCTGTAGTTCCAATAATGATTTGCATGGTATTCTCAAGTCCTAAAGAAAAGCTACTATTTCAGATTTGTTCTTGATGACATGCTCAATTATACCACCGCTTGTATTAAAGCATGTGAGAGACAAGAAGTGAAGCAGTTGCCTGTGATGTGTTGTGGGACTTGGAAGACTGGAGTTCTCTTCCCTCCTTTCCCCTTGGTCTTTGGAACTGGAGGGGAAGGTGCTGTGCCTTCTCTTGGCACCTGCAAGGAGCAATTGCAGAGGCAAATTCTTGCATGCTGCCTGCTGTTCCAGATTACAGCATGCTTAGTGCAAATGAAATGGAAGAGTACAGCCTCAAAGAATTCTTGAAGTGACAGATTCAAGCAGGAATTCTGAGTTTTATAAATAATCAGGCAATGTCTGGGTTAATGTTGGATGAGCAGGCATCGCTTTGCCTGTGGATATGGGCTAGACAGATTGCACATCCCTCTCTCAGAACAGAGGGGTTTAAAGCACTCCCAGCCCTGTGCTAGAGGACTAAACCAGAACAGGTCACGTGTGGTCTGAGATAATCAGTTTGGGCAAATTTATCCCAAAGTGTTGGTGTAGCTAAACTGTAAACAGATTAGGTTTGCAGAATGTTTCAGGAAAGGTACTTCTGTGAGCTCTGCATACAATAGCATTTTTTCAAAATTACTTTCCTAGAAGTGGTCCTTCTGGTGTAGGTAAGGTTTCTATTGATGTTTTTTTATTAGGAGTGCTGAATGCAACAATACAAAGCACAGGCAGTCTGAGATCCTTTTGAATGATGCATGTGAAGGAAACTGTGTGTAACTGATACTGGTGATGAATTTGCATGTCTATTCTGTATACTCAGCAGCCAAAGGAAGCTGGAGGCATTTTGTTTGGATGAAAAGGTATCTTTCTAAAATGAACGTGTATCTGCTTTATGATAGAGTTGTTCTTAATCCTGACTGAAGCCTTATGAAATTATTCTGTACTTATACCGTAGTAGGTTTAGTCAGATCAGGCCCATGACCAGTCTAACAGTTAGGTACCTTAGCTTATCATTTTGTTGTTTATTCTTGAGTCACCTATGTTTATTTTAAAAGCATAGTAGAAAATGTTGATTTTATTATTCACCAGAGTTACTGTACTGTGTTGAATGAATTCCTATAGAGTGAATAATTAACTTCAATGTAAATCTAGTCCTCCTTTCATAAGATACATATTTCATGGGTACAAAATATATCACTCTGGTTGGTTTGAAAGTCTTCCTCTAGCAAAGATCAGTGGATACAGTTTTGGAAGAAGTTAAAAATACCTATTTTTTTCCCCTCTTAAATGGTACCTTGTTCACTGTGTAATCTGTACATAGAAGACTGAGGAAAATTACATGTTTGAAGCATAACATTTTGTGTTATCCTCTAACTTCTAGCAATTAAATACTTTTGATGGTCCTAAGTGTATCCAGCCATGTTTGAGCTCAGGCTGAGAAACATACCCTCTGACTCTTACAGGTAGTGAAGCTTCAGACTGACTGTATGATACTTAAAGAACTTTCCACTTCATGCTACTCTGCTAATAACTGTACCTGCAACCATAATTATATGCTACCTCTTCTTTCAAAAGTTAGTAATGTGCTTCAGCAGTTGCAATATCTTCTTTATTTTTTTTAATATATACGGGTGTATGTATTTATATAGCTAATTACTTTGACCTTTTGGTGCTCTCCTGTTTTAAAGGTTTACAAGCATCCTCTTTGCTGCATTAGGAGTAGATCTATTTTTGTATCTTCCCTCTTTATAAGACCTAATGCTGGTCATTCTACGGCTATATTAGATTCTTTCTATGTTTAGAGGACTATATTCTGCAATCAAGACTTTGGATAACATGAAGTGTAATTCTTTCCTATTAACGCTTCCTGCAGCTTTTTCACTGATACGGGAAAGATAAGCTATCTTTCCATATCCTATACCAGTGTAAACTATAATAATAAAAATTATAAACCATATTGATTATGCATTTTGTCATAAAGATTAAAAGAGTTATCACAGTAAGTTAAAAAAATTAAATTCCGGTAAATTAAAAAAAAATAATATTAGTATCCACTGCTCTTTTATTACAGACCACCAGTGAAACACCTAAAATAATTTGTCCTTTTATATGGTTTAAAGGATTGGTTTAGTTGGCCCCTAATCATCTTTATGTTTGAGGGTCAAGAATAATCTTGGCATAAGTAAAAAGATCTTTCAGTGTAAGATGGGGGGTTGAGTACAAAACACCCACAAAAACAAATAGTACAAACAAGAACTTGGGCAGTTTTATCTTCTTGGAAAGATAACAGAAAACTCTGTGTGTATATTCATATAAAGCTAACCTTATTGTATATCAATGGCAGTTAATTCCATTGCTCAAATTTTTATAATATGCAAGTCTTTTCACTAGTGTTTAATTAGCATTTCCTCAGTTAAAATACAGCAGTGTTTTCTCTCCTTACTGACCGAAGGGAACATCTGATGCATATCCTTGTTTTAAACTTCCTTTTGTATGTCTTATACCTTATAATGCATTCTTTTCTTACTGAAATGGGACAGAAGTCCTAGTTTAGTCTGGCAAGATCTTAAAAGAGACTAAGGTTCATGAAAGCTACCCTATTCCCACCACATTGGCTTAAAGAATCCTAGAGAAACTAACACAGGAATGCTGCAGGTTAAACTATGGGGTTTGTGGGGAGCTTTTTTGCTTTACAATCTATAGCAGTTTGAGTCAAAGCCCAGTAAGAGAAGCAGAATTTTAACGTTTTGTAGTTGTAGATAGTACATACTAATAACTAGCTGATTGTTGACATAAAAGCAGCAATTCTTCCGCACAAACTGTATTTGTACATTATGCTAGTTTGGCTGTCATTAGAAACAACAGATTTAAGGATGATGCAGCAATAGAGTGGTATTCGCACCAGGGACAGAGGAGGTGTGTCCCTAATGCCAGACAAAAAGAACAGCAACAAAAGAAAATAAGCTCTGGAGTCAGCATTTGTAATGTCCATTGTTGTTGAGGAAGCAGCTGCACGTGGAAGCAGGGCAAACAGAATTTGAAATGAAGAGCTGGAAAAGAAATTGCCAATTGCCTGCAGGGATAGAGAAAACTATTGGGCCTGATTGCTAATTAACTGCTCTTTTTTTCTGACAGCTTTGATAACAGGTCAAAAAAGCGGCAGGAACTGCTGTTTGGCCTGCTTGCTTTATCCTTTGCGGTTGCTCAGACACAGATACTACTCTGCACACAAAGAAATACCATGATGGTATCAATAGTAGTTTGTATCTGTATTAATGTTGGATGTAGAATGTTTCCAGGAGACTCTAGTGAATCGTCTTTAGATACCAAAAGCCTTCCAGGCATAGAAGGCGGGGTAGGGATAGATGAATATTGTCAGTTCACGTTAAGTATATTGGCAAGGACTTAAAAGAGAATCAAGGACACTTTCTCAGTATAAGAACAGTGTTTGTACCTACCCTGTCCTGGGCAGCAGGAGATTGTTTAATGTAAGCATAGACTACAGAAAATCTAAGTGTCATATGAATGCTACCAGAGTACAGAGAAATGCGTTCTCTGTAATCGAATATATCTTTCAGTAGGTAGTCATAGTTCCAATAGATGTGTACGTTTGGAGGCTTAATGTTAAGTCTTGTCAGAATTGCTTGTGGACTGAGTCGTCTTGAATAGTGATAAACCTGTGTGTGCAAGGTATTTATTAGCTGAGACGGGAGACTTCTGTTTCTATATTGAAATTGTCTGCAGTACCTAACCACCTTAGGTATTGCCTCTGCTTGCTCAAACTAGGTCTCGCCAGAACCATGATTGCAGCACTTCTGCCATTTCATTGACCAGATAATTTACTCTGCAATCATGTAATAGGGTATTTAAGACTGTCTCTTTAGAGCAGAGGTATTAGCTTTATTTATCTCTTCCTTTCAAGAACAGATGTTCCTACTGTGTTACTGAAGTAATGAATGTCTTTGGAAATCAAAGATTGCTATTTTCTGAAGTAGAATAGGATGGAAAATCTAAAATACGAATCAAAGAAGGGGAGTAGTGAAACTAATTGCATTGCAACTTTGCAGAAATTGTTTTGATAATATCTGAGTCATGGTAGTGGTAAATAGTTAAAAAATTAACAGTGTGACAGAAGTGGTGTTGTCTCTTGCACCTGCAAGGCTAAACACTTCATTTATGCTTTGACATGCTATTTCAATATTTCAAACTGTCTTCTGTCTTTTTTTCAGCTTCAGCATCCTTTAAATTTCCATAGTAATTTGGATTTATATCTTTAATTTTTTCCCCTCATTTTTTCCACAGTTCATTATTTCGTTATTTGCCACATTAGGTTTCCAGTCAAGGTACTTTCACTTCCAGAAACATCTGTGTATAAGGGTCATTGTTTTCTGAATAGCTATTTTTTTTTTTTTTTTCCTTTTGAGTATGAAAACTGGTACATACTGCTAGTAAGCTTAGCAAAATGGATGAGTAGGATTTTAGTACTTAAATAAGATGGAGTGACATGAAGGAAAAAGACTTAACTCACCACCTACCCTCAAGGCCACATCCTGTGTGACCCACAGGACCAGTTCCAGTGGAGACAGAGAAAATACTAACCTGAGTAAAGTAGATAGGATCTCATTAAAATAACCTACTGTTATTTATAAACTTTAAATTTATTTTTTAAAATAACCCACTCTTTTTATATAGAATCATGGAAGAAAACTAAATTACTATGGAAACTTTAAATAGTGTCACGGGAGAGAAGTAAACTACTGCTTTAAAAGAAACAGAAACATTTGCCAAGATGAGAATCAGTTACATAATGCACATAACTTGGTGTTTGTGGCTTTTTTTTTTTTTTTCTCACACAGCAGCCTAAGTGTAGCTAAATAAATGCTTATACCTCAGATAGGGCCCAAATAAATATTTTTTCTTTTGTACTTTGAGACAGAAGTCACATACTGTTGTGACAAAAATTTTGTTGTATTTTCTTGCATGGTCTGGCAATACACTTGCTATCTTAGGTTTCACCACATCTCATGTTATTTGTTTCCTTAAAACCCTGACCCCCAGTTGAAGTTTGTTACATGAGAATCTTAACTTGCAAGTTATTTTCTTTTTGAAGGAAATGTCTAATTCTGATGGTTTCAGATAGGCACAAACTTCAAAATATAAACTCCAAAGCTTAAAAAAAAACACGAACAAAAATACCAAAACAAAACACCAATGCACACCCCAAAAAAGCTCAACAAAGAAGAGAAAAATAAAAAGTGTAAAAAATGTTCTTTAAAACAAAGTCACGTTATTTTATAGGATTTTGAACAAATAGTTGCTTTGGTTATTGAAAAATAGCGGGTTTAGAAGTTGAGGGCTGCTCACTGCTAGCTCATGCATTGCGTGTGCCATTATGCATACAGGTTTAGCTACATGTAGAATACCTCATTCAGCATTTCTTTTTTAGCTCTAGAGATCTTTCCAGCATTTCCTGCAGAGTATTCTTTCTCAACAAACAGATCAAGTATTCTGAGTGAGTACTTTATAGTATAGTATAGTTTATTCTCTCCCATACAGAGTTCTTTTACCAGCAGTAAAAACAGTAGCAAAAAGATTGTCCCGTTTTTGAAAATGTTGAGGGAATCAAAACCATCCTATAGAAAACTGCCCACCAATCTAGATGTGTGCGGAATTATAGTTAAAGAAATTTTATATAGAATAATAATATAAATGATGAAAAGTTTATCATTCTGAGTTCAACAAAAGGCAAAATAATATGAGGAGTAATGCCATAATACATAGCTTTGGATTGGTAGGTTTGAGTAAAATTATCAGTCGCAATATCCTGGTCAGGTTCTAATTTCTGGCTACCTGAATCTCCATCCAGCGACATGCTTTCCAGCATAGTAGCCAAATAAATAATAATATAAATGATGAAAAGTTTATCATTCTGAGTTCAACAAAAGGCAAAATAATATGAGGAGTAATGCCATAATACATAGCTTTGGATTGGTAGGTTTGAGTAAAATTATCAGTCGCAATATCCTGGTCAGGTTCTAATTTCTGGCTACCTGAATCTCCATCCAGCGACATGCTTTCCAGCATAGTAGCCAAATATGTTGAATAACTGTTTCTTAATATTTTAATATTTGCAAGGTGTTTTGTTTTTTTTTTTTTGTCAAGTTGTATCATGTCTCCTTTTTCTCCTGAAAGATACTGTGTAAATATGAGGACATGAGGATATTGACAGCCTTAGGCCTTGCATACAGTGGGAATCCCCACTTTCTCCCTCCCCACTGGAGGGAGCTACAGAAGAAAGAAAGGCTGACCCTGTGCTCTTTACTCTCCAGACAAAGGCGAGCAACCTGCAAATGCCATGCTAACAAACAGGTTGTGCTGTATTTCTCATTTGGTCTCATTTCATAGACAGGCAAGGAGAGCCAATTTGTAATAAACATTCTACCCAGTTTCAGAGTATGTTGGGCTTTGACGTGACTCATGCAGCAGTGTGATCTCTTTCTCTGAAATAATTTCTAGCGGTAATGTCACTGCTTGTAATTCTGAAATCGGGAGAGATGCTTCAGTGGTTAATGTAGTGAGGCAATTTTATGCCTGTTTGTGGCTGACCACGTTATTTTGTATTAAAACTCCCTTCACAGTAGGTTAGGTGTAACTCACATCAGAGGTATTCTGTGTGCTCCTTAATAAATCTCCAAGAAACGTCTGACTTCTGGGCCCGATTTCCCAGCAAACTGCAGCTGATGTAGTTCCCTGCTGCCTCTTCTCTCATGCTGGTTACCTGTGCGATTGCTTCATTTGTATTTTTTCTCATTGTCAGATTGTGTCAGTTTTCTTTCAATTCTTCACAGCTAGAATGGGGAAGAAATCAGAAATTCAGATTAATAATGTTGTATCTCCTTTATTCTGAACCAAATTCTGGTTCCATTATTCCAGTCTTAAAGCAGACCTTAGAAGGCATCTTGTCACAGGCATTGTGCAACCATCTAGTTATGGGACAGTCCCCACACCGGGAAAGTTTGTAACCTAATTCGTCAGGACATACAAGGTGGGAAAGAACGGTACAGTCTTGCCCAAGGGCATCCAGCAGGTCCATGGTAAAACCAATTGTTGAATTCGGGTCTTGCCATTTCCCCTTCCAGTGTCTCATCCAGTGAGTAACAGTGTGGAAGAACATCTAACAGTAAATGGTCATGTGAGCAATCCAGCCTTTCTGAACGCTTAGCATATCTAGCAGTTATGAACTAAAGGCTGTGGCCTAGTTGCAGGCTCAACAAAAGATTAAAGCTTGTGGTCTACGTGATTAAAGAACAAGAAACTTGGCAAGTCGAAAGACTCAACAGGATGGGAGGCAAGGATATCGCTGGCATCCAAGGACGTTACTGAGCTTTGCAAAGTATTTGGCAACTAGCCTGAAGAGTGTGTGAGCAGCTTGTATCAACCAATCATTATAACCAGCATATGTGTGTATAGGTTTTTAGGACCTATTAGATTATGAGAAAAAGAGTTATGTAAGCTAGACTACTTATAAAAGTTTTATTGTGTGTAGACTACAACGGCATTAGCTTGATCATATTGGTTGGCATGTTTTTTGTCCAAGCTCCCGCATAATAGTACAGTTCTGTTGATATGCACGATTTTGGGGGGTAAGGCAGCTGCATATAGCAGACCTGAGTATAATTATTATGAACAAATAATAGCCTCGCCATTGCAAGAGTATTTTTCTTGCTCTAAAGCAAAAAAACTAAACCAGCAAGGAAAACATACACAAGTATAGGACAACTTTGGTGAACATACTAATTGAAAGGTAGATTTTTGTCACTGCTGGCTTATAAAGTCAAAGCAAAGACAAAAGTTTTACTTTATGGTAGGCAGAGCACTGCCTGTAGCACCCTGTGCTCTACAGCCAAGTGCTGCTCAGTGTCACACACACAGGTGGACACTGCCATAGGCTTACTTTGTGTGCACCAATGGCATGTGCAGGGTGGAAGATGGCAAATGCAAATATAAGCTTGCGTATTGAGACAGTTGTGTGTGACTTGTTTACAAATTTGCAAATTTTTAACAAGGGTCTGAATCATCCCATTGTAGTAAAGCTTCAATAAGAGGAAATGGGTGAGGATCTGTCATGGGGGTTTGTTTATCAGCCCTCGGGAAGGTGCCTTCTGTTTTGTTTCAGTTTTTTATGGAGATGGGTAGAGCAAGTGGATTCATATTGCAACTCCAATCTTTGTGCTCGGTAAAAGCCCTCATTTGGCTCTTTGGCAGTGTTATGAGACGACAGGCTTGTCAGAGGGGTGGTTAAAGGTCAGGAGTTGGTAACTTCTACAGCAGCTGAGGAAAGGCTCATCAGCATTCACCCCCTGACTGTAAACAGGTACTTGAAAGCGTCCCTCCAAGTTTACTAACGTGCAAATGTTGGAGTGCTCAGGGCCTTGCAGGACTAGGTCTAGCACTAACCACTGATTGGCAATGATGTTGCATTGCACTTAGAAGTTTTTCTAAAAATTGTTTGTTGAAATTCAAGGCGATGATTTTAGTGTTGGAAAACTATTCAAGCAGTGGAGGTAGATTGTTAGTGTTTATTCTATGCAAATGAAAACATCAAGTGTATGAAAACAGGTGCTGCTATTGTGAATTCTCAGTTATTATTACAGTGGAAAGAATTGCTAGGTGTTTGATGTACTTTAAAGTGTTGTTTGTAATGTTTTAAGTGTGCCAGGCCTGGAAATGTCATTCAGGTCTGGTACCTTGTATTTAAAAGATCAGTAACTTGCATTAGTATGTGCTTGGAATTAAAGCCTGTTTATTTCCTATTTATTATAGGTATAAGCAATTGAGGACAACACTTCTTGCTGTCCAAAGATGGAAAACAACATAACTACTATCTCTCGTGAAGAACTTGAAGAACTAAGAGAAGCATTCAGTAAAATAGGTATGTTTTAAATAAGAAAATAATAAGGAAGCCATTAACACTGCAAACATGTGGGATTTGTGGAAGAAGTCTTTATGGATCACTTTGTTTTGGTAGGGCCATATTTTCCTTCTGTGTTGCCAGTAATATCTAAGAAAATAAGAATGTTTACATAACCCCCCTTATTTTCACTGAAACAATGTGTGTTTATTTCTTTTAACTTCAGCAATGAAAACATGCATTTTCTTGCTGGGCAGTTGCATTATTTGTGCCATTATGTATGCAGTATGATAGGTTTCAAAATTCAGTTTTTTGAACTCCTTAAAACTGAAAAAAAGTTTGATTAAACTTCAATTGTTAAATATATTTTCATGTTAAATTACTGACACTTGGTTTTTCCTTTACTTGCATGCTTTGGTGAACTTGTAATTTCTCTTTTTGTTTATAGGATTGGATTTTACATTTTAGTAAGCTAAAGTTGGAGATTTTTTTATCTTTAGTAGCTAGTAGATGTTAATAAATAACTGTACAATTTTGTATGCTTGACAGGATGTTTGCAGATTAATCAGAGAGTAAACAAAGAGTGAGAAATTATATAGCAACTAACCCTTATTTCCAGATTGCAATACCATTGCAAATGTTAAAGTTCACGTCTGCTTTATTTCTTGTTTACTGCAGTTCTACAGGGGTGATGTGTAACTGTACAGTTCAGCGAGTCAAGCATACATATTTGTAGTCGTTCATAAGAGGGGGAACAGGGTCACTTTAGGCAAGAAGTCTTATATATTAGGAGTCTTCTAGCTTGGTATAGAGACTATTGGGAAGCTGTATGTTAGAGATATGTAAGACCATGAATAGTATGGAAAAGGTGAAGAGGGAATTAATTCAGTTTCTGTCAATACAGGTATCACGTGATGCCCAGTAGAGAGTCAGAAAGCTTAAAATAAAAAGTAGTAACTTTTCTTCATGACAAATAATAAAACCATGAACCTATTGACTCAGGATGTTGTTGAAACCAAAAGAGAGTAGAAATGCTAATGCAATAAGATACCTCCATGGAAGGTAATTCATGAATTGCTATTAAACAATCATCTTGACATAGTCTGTAGCTCAAGAAGTCTATAGCCTGCAGAAGCAGGAAAGACGGACCGAAGAAAAGAGCACTCTATACATGTATCAGTCTACTGGGAGGTGTTAGGATAGGTAGGTACTCACTGGTGTTGTCTGATAGCTTTTCTATTGGGTTGGTTTTCACCATCTGCATTCCTCCTTTTCTGCCCTTCCTTCATGTTTTCACATTTCTGCTCTTAAGAATTGTCTGTACTGCTCCTACTCACTGAAAAGCATTTTTTTCCTTATTGTATTATGCTTTCTGTAGAATACAAAAATTAAGCATCATTATCTTTTTTCTTTTTTCATTTTTGCGTTTCCATTGACTTTATGGATAAATTGCTTGCAGCTGTATTGGTAAACTCAGAGAAAAAGCATGTCATTAACTCGGTGCTTGTCATCATGGAAACTTACTCTCAGTGAAAGATGAACCTAGAGAAATGAAATAGCTGGTAGTCTGAGTGAGCTCGTGGGCATGTCCTCTGCTTTTTAGACCATCCCTGTTACTATGTGTGCTACATGTCTGCAAGCCAGACAGTGGATGGATTAATACATATGCAGACCTAAAGTTTGTCTGTGTAGTCATTTGTGAGTTGTTGGCAGCATTGAAAACACGCGAAGAGTGAGGTGGGGTTTGTTTTAACAGGTTTTTTTAGCCTTTTGTTAGTAATGAAATGTGGCCTTCTTAGGGAGCTGTACAGAAGCTACATAGCACAGTATGGATTATAGGGAAATTATAGCAATCAGTTATGGCTAGAGATGAAAGCATGTTTCTCTGCTTGTCCTTCTATAATGTCATGCATATTCATCCATTCTGGTGTTATTAGCTGAATTCTGATACTAGAGACAATATGAAAAGAGGTCTTTTAACTAGTAAATGAAAAAAACAAAACAAAACCCAAAAGTGGGAGCACCATGACAAGTCAGAAAAGTGGCCACATCATCTTGCTTCTATTTCTGACTCATTGTGTTACTTGTGATGTTTTCTTCAAATACTTATCTTAGATGCATCGTTTATAGAACTGGGAAAACACTATTAATTCCTATTTCTCAAGAGCTTGAATATGATCATGAAAGAGACTGAAAATTGTTGTCAAACATAGGAAATGTTGGCATTAAATATATAAAATGGTGGGCATTATATCCAGCACTAGTTATGCTGGATATGATTTCTTGTATTTGATTGAGCTTCATCTATACTGTGTATGGACTATAGCTTTTCTGCTTTTAAAAGTACTTCTCCCCATTGCATAGTCATTGCACTACAGGTAAAGGTAAGGCTATTTTAATGGACATTCTCAAATTCTGCTTGTATAGATATGTGTATACATATATATGGGAAATATACAGAGATATTAAATCAGGAACAGTTGATGTGTTTGATTACATCGGATAAAAATGTATTGTAGGTTTGTAAAGTGATGCTTTATTACACTAAGAAAAGAATTCAAGACATCTTTCTGTACAGATAGGCCTAAGGTGGAAGTACAAAGGGTATTTTTGGTTTCTTCTGTGCTGCTGCATTATTTGTCATGAGTAACACAAATTATACTGAATTTTTCTTAATTTATTTTTATG
>KL267732.1:6088-26181 GCA_000699545.1 Podiceps cristatus | reverse complement strand
TTCCCTAATTGTGGAGCTATACCATACCTCCCGTTGAAAAAAGTATTCTGATACTTTGCTATATATGGACATTCCTGACATGTGGTCTCAGGAGCCAACTATAAGTGAAGGTGGCAGTACAAATGGCTCCCAACAGAGCTAGTTAATAGATTAAAGGAAGGTCACCTTTAATAAACAGATACAGATCATACCAGATTTATTCTTCACAGGTAAGCCTAACAACATCAAAAGTTTTGAAGAACAGAAAATGTCTATCAGAGACTAGGATAAGAAACAAAATGCAGAGTCAGGCAGAGTTCTTGTGTAAGTAGTTTTTCTTGTTGTAAGTGTGCTCTTCCAATAACAACTTGGGTCAGATCTGAGTTTACTGATTGTAAATGGTATGATATCAACAGTAAGAATATAACAGTTGGTCTCCCTTTCACTTGAAGGTTTGTAGAGAATTTTGTTGAGAGTCTGAAAAAAAAGCTTAAACTTTAGTATTTACAAATTTGCCATCTTGTTATAGCAGGGCTTTGGGATTATAAGAGAGTTCCTGAGAAAATATACAAGATGGGACTACTCCTAGCCAGTTGTGCCTCTAATCCACAAGTATTCCTTCATGCTTGCTTATCTATGTCAGAAGAAGAAATACTCCTCTCCTAGAACTGTATTTCTCACACTTTATTTATTCTCAACAGTTATGATACTTGGTTCTTTACGTAAGTATAAAAACAACTTGTACTTTCATTTTACAGATATTGACAACAGCGGGTATGTCAGTGATTATGAGCTTCAAGACCTGTTCAAAGAAGCAAGTCTGCCCTTGCCCGGTTACAAAGTCCGGGAGATAGTAGAAAAAATCATTGCAGTGACAGATAGCAACAAGGATGGGAGGATCAACTTTGAAGAATTTGTCTCTGTAAGATATTCCATTTGGATGTTTCTCTACTATTCGATACCTGTTAAGAACTAGGATAGAAAACTGAATGAAGTGGTACAACTAAGTATTATTTTGATACAAATAACTAATATTTTGAAAATGGAAAAGTTTTCTATGACAATTTACGATGTCCTATATAATTATTTTCCAGTCTTTATATTTAAGTCTCCCATTTAATTTTGTAGATCTCATTTGGGCAGCATGTAAGAGCACAGTAGTTTCAATCAGTCCTACTTTCTATTTCCTCAAAGATGAGGGAATGAACTACATGTTTTAGGAACTCTTAGGTCAGCCCTTGCCCCGACAAGAGTAGATAATTAGATACTAGCCTCTGAATTCTCTTAGTGATAAACTAATGCTTGTGCTACTATGCTTAATCTCTATACTAAAAGCTATTTTTTTTTTCCTGGAAGTGAGGTAGTTTTTCACTTCTTGTGAAAAAATTTGAAAGGTTTAGATTTTCTTTAATGTGGATCACTCGCTAGTGTGCTTTATTAAGAAAAACACTTTTCAGGCTGTTGGTTTGTGTGTTTGGGGATGATTAGTTTTTGCTTTGAATTTAGAATGCTGCTGCTAATTGCAGCAGGTTGCTTGTTGAACTAGTTGCTGGTCTTTCTTTCCAAGATTCTAATTCACAATGGTTCATAAGGGAGACGCAAATATTTGCATCCAGGTATTGAACCGTATGTTACTTATACTTCATTGTCGGTTTTGAGACCTCTACAGTATTTGGGCAAATCTAGGACATCTCAGTGTATCCAGTGTGGTTTACATTGCAGATAGGAGGAAAATGGTATCAGCTTGCTTAAGGGCATGTGTAACTGTCATGTAGTAACTTTTTACTGTAAAGCTTATGATGAAGTAAGTGAAAGAAATATGCTATAGTTATTGAAAATGTGTATATCTTTAGTTGTTTTCTTCAGTTGACCAAAATATCTGTGGAAAAATTGTGTAGATTGTTGAATGTCTACTTTTTTAGATAGCATGGTTTATAAAGGTAGCACTTGAGCATGGTTTATAAAGGTAGCACTTGAGGTACTCAGTGAGAAATAATATATTAGATATCCAGTATGCAAGTTTCATGAAGTGATATAAACTAGTTTTACCCATACAGCATTTTTTTTTTTTTTTTTCAGAACAGAAGTCAGTGTAAATACCAAAAAAACGCAGTCAGGTTAAGTACTGACTCTAGAGTACTTGTATGACTTAGCACTTAGCTATTTGAAGCTATGATCTATTACAAACTGCTGGGTTTTTTTTATTCCAGATAATTCAGGAATTGAAAAGTAAAGATGTTAGCAAATCTTTCCGAAAATCAATAAATAAAAAGCAAGGTATTACAGCGATTGGTGGAACGTCAGCAATATCTAGTGAGGGGACACAGCACTCTTATTCAGGTAAGAAATAATTAAACATGAGAAAGTTTTGTACGGAGGAAGACTCTATAAATTTGTACTACAGACAAACTAAAAAACAACTGGAAAATGTTGTTGTTGAAAGCAAATTAACACAGAGAAAGCATGTGGAGGTGGACAAGATAAGTTTGGGTGGTAGTTTTTTAAAATGTGGGCTGTTCATTTGTTGCTAGTTTCATGCTGCACTCAGAGTTAAGTTAGGCATCTTTGTGAGAGCAAAAAATGAAAGTAAGCACTGACTGCCTGGGGGGATGTGGGAGTAAATGACCCCTTTGGCCTACTTCTAGTAATGCTAGTCAAGTTTTTGGCTTCATTACATGTTAATCTGCTTATTCCTATATTCAGATAAAAATGAATCCCCGTTTTAATTTCCACAGTGTTAACTAAAATGAAAAAAATAAAACACCCCACATATCCTTTCTGGATGGAAGAGCCTCTTCAGCTGTCTCTGTGCCATTACAGAATTGTTCACTCCCATATGATTTTTTTACATAGCCTATCTTGTACTTAAGAAGTTGCTTTTAATATTTGATCTCTAGTTTTTGTGGGTTTGGTTTTTGGGTTTTTTTGGGGTGGGGTTTTTTTTGTTTTGGTTGTGTTTGTTGTTGTTTTTTTTAACACCCCCCTGCTGCATGTCATTTAAGTTGATAATTGTGCCTAATTGCATTGCAGGTCCTGGTCAGAACGTTAACCACCTTCCAGGACCATATTGCAATAAGCAATATTGCAATTTTTTTCATTAACTCAAGTCTGGGATTTGCTGTGGTTCCAGTGTGATACGATTATATATATGAGGAAGATTCACTTTGGCTAGCTAAGGGTGGTGATACTCTCTCTCTCAGTATTATCCTTACAGCACCAGCTGCAGTTGGTATATCCCCAAAGCAGGGGATATATTCCATCTCAAAGGATGCTTGTAGGAGGGACACCATCAGAGCTAATTGTTTAGACTCCCTTTCATTTTTTGTGGAGAGAAACTGACCTCACTAGAGTGTGGCCCTTGTAAAAAGGGGACTTTCCATCTTCATTGTAGCCACCCTTTAAATACTGGAACATGGAGACAAGGTCTCCCCTAAACCTTCCTTTCTCAAGGATGTACAAACCCACTTCTCTCAGCCTCTCCTCATACGGCAGGCTTCCTGGTCCTTTGATCATCTTTGTGGCCCTTCTCTGGACCCACTACAGCCTGTCCACATCTTTTTTTGCATAGCGGGTCCAAAACTCAACGCAGTATTCCAGGTGTGGCCTGACAAGCGCTGAGTAGAGTGGGATAATGACTGCTTTGTCTCTGCTGGTGATGCCCTTGTTGCAACCCAGCATCCTGTTGGCTTTCTTTGCTGCAGCAGCACACTGTTGACTTATATTGAGCTTGTCCACCAGGACCTTCAGGTCCCTTTCCACAGAGCTGTTTCCCAGCTGGGTAGATCCCAGCCTGTGCTGCACTCCTGAATTAAATTTTCCCAGGTGCAAGACCTTACACTTGTCCTTGTTGAACTTCATAAGATTCTTATTAGTCCACTCTTCCAGCCTGTCCGGGTCTTCCTGCAGGGTGGCTCTCCCTTCGGAACTGTGTACTTCTCTGCTCGATTTGGTATGGTCAGCAAACTTCATCAGAGTACACTTGATCCCATCATCCAGATCACTTATGAAGATATTAAACAGCGTTGGGCCTCATATTGATCTGTGGGGGACCCCACTTGTGACAGGTTGCCAGTTTGAAAAGGAGCTATTTACCACCACCCTCTGGGTGCAGCCTATCAGCCAGATCCCCACCCACTGCACAGATGCTTGTCTGGACCATTACGCATCAGTTTCTCTAGGAGAAGTCTGTGTGAAACCGTATGGAAAGTCTTGGAGAAATCCAGGTAGACTATGTCCACTGCTCACCCCACATCAACTGAGCAGGTTAGTTTGTTGTAGAAGGCGATCAGGTTTGTCAAGCATGATTTGCCCATGGTGAATCTGTGCTGGCTTTTCCCAATCATGTGCTTCATTTGACTTATGATAGCCCCAGGAGCATTCATTCCATAACTTTTCCAGGGACAGAAAAAAGACTGATGGGCCTATGAATTCCTGGATCCTCCTTTGAGCCCTTTTTGTAGGTGGGGTGACATTAGCCTTTATCCAGTCTTTTGGGACATCCCCCAGTTTCCACAACTTCTGAAAGATTATGGAGAGCAGCCTCACAACTATGTGAGCCATCTCTCTTAACACCCTCAGGTGGATAATGTCAGGGCCCATCAATTTGTAGGGGTCAAGCTCCTGTAATAGCTCACATACCAACTCTTCCTTCTTTGATGGTGGGTCTGTGTTTACATCAACCTGGACTTCTGTTCCCAAGGCCTGCGGCCAAACAGTGTTGGTAAAGACAGAGATGAAGAAAGTGTTGAGAATCTCTGCCTTTTCAGATCAGATTTCCCTGTTTTTGTTGTAATTGCTGGGAAACTGAATTTGAAGTCAGCTGTGATGATACCTTCCCATTATTTCACTATGATTTCTATGTTTTTCAGAAAGTTACCAGATTTTTAGAGGGTGCAGTAGGAGATCTGTAGTTGCCATTTTTTGTGTTCCTTCCCACTGGTCTGATTCTTTCCATAACTGACCCTTGTGAAACTAAAGGGTTTTGTTGAAGATGAACCTCTTTGACCAAAGTCTGATGTTTAATAGTATGTGTTCATGGAAATGATAATACATTATTTAATGCTGTTTTTCTTTTCAGAGGAAGAAAAAGTTGCTTTTGTTAATTGGATAAATAAAGCTCTACAAGATGACCCAGACTGTAAGCACCTCCTACCTATGAACCCATCAGATGCCAGTCTTTTTAAATCCCTTGCAGATGGCATCCTTCTTTGGTGAGTCCAGGGCTGCAGGAAAGAAAAGAAATAAATTTCAAAGGTTAAATGCTGATCACAGTGACATGAATTGGAAAACTTCTGATAGACTTTAACATCAATATTTCACTCTTAAATGTTTCAGCCAATGTGTAGGAAGGGGAAGATCTGCTTGCCCATAGAAATGTTATTTTTAGCAAATTTTTTATGTGATTCTGTGCGGATATTATAGAAGTGTTTTCACTTCAGACTCATACATGTCAGGTATGTGCAGGCTATTTGTAAAGGAGATAATTACATGGTTCATATATTCATTAGCTGAAATAACTAGAAAAAAATTGCTATTTCATATTTTTTAAAAGTTATTAAATGTAGTTACTAAATCATAGGGAGGAATAGAAATCTGAATTAGGTCTGTGGCAAAACAGAGAGCATATAGTAGGTCCCTTAACTTTAGTCAGCTGTAGCTTTCTAGTTAGTTAAAGTAGACTAATAGTACTTACTCATACACCATGGTAACAAGGGATTAGTATTGCTGTGAATTAGTCTTTGAGATCCTTGTAGATGCAAGATGTCACAGAAATGCAATGCAGAAATACATAGATTATATTACAAAGATTTTCACTATAGACTATTTAACTGACTTTAGTTTACAGTTTTAATCTTATCTAGAACTTTTAAAGCTATCTCTGTTACTTAAATACGAAACCAAATTGCTCAAATTTCGTATAATTACATACTATCTGGGAGTTTCTGGATGAAACTTGAAGAATTTAACAGGGAGAGGAGATTTAGAGGATAAGGTGGTGTTTTGTTGTGATTTTTTTTTTTTTTTAATCTTGTTGGAAATATTTACAGCTAGTTTAAAGTGTTAGGAGTTTATAATCAAATAATACATTTTCTGAGAAACCAAAGATTGAATAAACTCTGACTTTTCTTCCTTAGCAAAATGATCAACTTTTCACAACCAGATACAATTGATGAAAGGGCTATTAATAAGAAGAAACTCACTCCTTTCACTGTTTCTGTAAGTACTGCACAGATGGGAACTTGCCACAAATGAAAAAGTAAAATATTTTTTTATAGGTTCGTTTTAATGACAGTTCTGGTGAAGGAAAAAAAAAAAAAGTCCCATGTATTAAAAAATGCCAAAGCTTGAAATTGTGTTTTCTAATAAACTCTGCTGAATGCTCCTGTTTCTTAGATGATTTAAAGGAAAACTCACATTTTTCATGCATGGCTATATACTGTGTCATAGGATGATGCATTTTTAGTAGTGGAGAGTGGCTTGGACAGAAGATAAGCTCTATTTTTAATTGTGTATGAAGTCATTAAAATATCTGAGAGAAAGTTTTTTAAGACCTTAGTTTGGGTGTAAGAAAACAGGTCTGAAAGAGAGAAGTAGATCCCATAGGTTACCAGTATAATGAGAAACAAAAAATCCTGATTAAAAACGGGCAAACTTTAATTGGCAGACTGTGACATTAAAATATGAAAAGTTAAAACATGATCTTCTAAGTCCTCCAAGTGGGTTTTGTAATCTCTACTTATTTAAAGATGATTTGTCAGCAAAGAGGATACTACATGTGTTTGTTGTCTCTGTAGATAGTTTAAATATGACACAAGAAAGTAGAGTGTAATATTTTCAAGAGTTGCCAGGTATTTTTTCTCAGAATGTTTCATCTGTGACAATCACTAGCGTTACTTTCAGTGTCAGAATGTTGAATTTCCATGATTTTTTTATGCCATCTCTTCAATTACAGTTTAACAGTTGCTTGAATAAATGTCTCAGCCTGTATAAGATCCAAGATGGGATGACAGTGATGTCAGAAGCTTCCTGTACAGGGCAGAATTCCATATGAACATGTTATTCCACAGGAACAAGCCCCCAGTATTTTGAGAAATATTGTTTAATTTGTGTATGTGATACTTATGAATTACAAAAAATATTTTGATGAGAGTATTCCTCAGCAATCAAAGCTGCAGAAGGTGGTACACGATTTTTTGGTGGGTCCATATGAAATACTGTCAATAATGTTTTCTATTAAATTTTGATAAGATACATGGTGGTTCACAAAAAAACTCCAGAGTGTAGTTTTCCACTGGGAACTACTGAACTAAAGCATTATTTCTTACAACTTCTGGAACTTACAAAATTTAATATGAACAAATTTATTAGGAATTACAACCTCATAAATTTGTTAAACAATAATATTCCAAATAGGAAAACCTAAACCTGGCTCTGAACTCAGCATCTGCTATTGGCTGTACAGTTGTCAATATTGGATCCCAAGATTTGCAAGAAGGAAAACCTCACTTGGTATTAGGACTCCTGTGGCAGATCATTAAAGCTGGTCTTTTTGCTGATATTGAGATCTCCAGAAATGAAGGTAAGAGCAATGCCAGGTATAGCAATGTCGGCAATTTGGAATTAACTGAGACCACAATAGCAATTATTTCAGCTTTCTTTCAAACTTGCTTTTAGCTCTTATCGCCTTGCTAAATGAAGGGGAAGAACTAGATCAGTTAATGAAGCTTTCCCCAGAAGAGCTCTTGCTACGCTGGGTGAACTACCATCTGGCCAATGCAGGATGGCAGAAAATCACTAACTTCAGCCAGGACATTAAGGTATGTGGTTATTGCTCTGATAATTGAGCATAATGGTATTTAAACACACTAGGCGTAGAAACAAACGAGTCAGATCAGAAGTATTTCGAAAAATAGTAGTCATCTTCTCTTTCTAGCTGTAGGTTCATCATGCATTTTTCAACACTGAAAGAGCATTACTTTAATCTCTCATATCCTATTCAGTTGCTAATACCATGTATTATCACATCACGGTGCAAAGCAAACATTTCCAACAAGCTCATATTTAGGGAAGTTCTAATGTTCTAAGGTTGTTATTGGAGTTATTTAGGGCAATTTGTGCTACCTTATTAGTTACCTTTTTCTTGTCTATCCTTCCATGCTCCTGGGTCTGCAAAAACCCGTCATCTTTCTTTTGTTGTTTTAAGAAGCAACATATAGCTTTAAATCTCATCCTGGTGCATATTTGCTAATGGCAGTTGCCCTTTGTGTACCTAGCATTCTACAGAAGAGTAGGAAACTTCTTGAGGAAAGAACAGTTATTGAGAGCACTGTCTGGAGTAGCTACTGATTCTGATCCGAGGAGTGAGCAGCCTCCCTGCCAGTCACTGCGCTTTGCTGGTGTGGCAATTTACTGACGCAGGGGACAGAAAGGTGTGCAGGTTCCTTGGGGCAGATGGCAGATCTGCAAACTACTTCTCTCTTCTTCAGTCGTTCTGCATATGGTCTGCAGAGTACTATAGTAAGTCCAGTTGATGAGCGAAAAACCCTATGTTTTAAACCTAACAGCAAAGGAGGAAGATTCCCTAAGGTCATAAGACATCTTTTTGTTGAAGAAAACCATGTCATTAACTGCTAGTTATATCTCTTCAAATGCCACCAAGAAAACTGTTATTAAAGCGAACCTTTAACTAGGGTTTTATATGAAAACTGCTACTATGGTAAAAATATTACAGGCTATTTAAGAGAAATATTAAATACTTCTAAAACTAGCAGGTTTTTGTTTTATTTTCCTAGTCTCTTAGTGGGGAAAAAAACAGAATGCTGAAAACTGCATCAAATATAATTTTTTTGTCACTATAGATTCATCCCCAAAAAGCCACTCTGCTCTCTGTTTTTAATTCCAATTGCTCTATTGATTAAGAAAGATTTTTTTTTTTTTTTTTAATTATCATTATTATTTATAAAACAGTCTATTTGAAAAGAATAGTGAAGGAATAAAATACCAACACTGAAAATAAGATCCATATTGGGTGGGATTTTTGTGGGTAACCTATATATATTTGCCTTAAATATCTTAATTACAGCTGCCTAGTTTATATCCAGCAGAATAAATTTAACTAGCATTGTCCAGAATAATTAGCACACATTCATTTTCTCTGTCATCTGGCTAAATAAGTTCTATGTGAAATAGCATAGTAAAATGTCTGTATGACCTCATCCATATTCACTGAAATTGTGGTGCAGTATTTTTTACTTCTATGGCTTTTGAATTGGACTATAAGAGCAGTAAATGTCAATGAAAGGCTACATACATGCCTTTTTTTTTTTTTTTAATATTATACTGCTTGTTTTAGGATTCAAGAGCATACTACCATCTGTTAAATCAGATTGCACCCAAAGGAGACGACCTTGATGAATTGCCTATTACAATTGATTTTTCAGGATTTTATGTAAGTATCCAGAAACATAACAATAGACTGGAATTATCTGAGACGTCTATGTATGTATCCAACACCCTGGTTACAAGACTGTACCAGAATTCTCTTTTGGTTTGTAAAGCACACAACAGCTCAGTCAGATTCCTCAATATCACAAAAGCTTAAATGGGTAAAAACTTGAGTAAAGTTCCAGAACGCTGCTGAAACAGGATAATGCATCCTGCAGTCTAAAATTTGGTCCTATGTTTTATTTGGAGTAGTGTCTAATTGTTTTTTTATTTTCAGTTGAGTCATCCAACCTGAATATTGCAACATCCTGCTCAATTCTGCCCTTCTGGAACTCAAGCAAGAAAAAGAATAGGCTTCACAAACCTTGTGATCCTTCCTCAAACCACATAGCATTCAGAAGTAACATGTGAGCCCTTCCAATAAGCAGCAGGAAAAGAAAGTGTGGTATCCATCAAGCTTTAAGTTGTAAAGAGATAGAGGGTCTAAAACCAGCCTACATAGATGGGAAAACACTTTCCTGTAAGCTGCTACATAATGCTTGTTGGAAGGATTATTCTGAGAATGCATTCAGTACAAAATTGAAGTGCCCACCTGAGATACAGATATCTATGTATCAATCAGAATCTTAAGTAGGATCTCAGTATTCATTATAACAATGAAAACCCACATGCAAAGTTATGTTTGCTTACAAGCTTTAGTTGTCTCAAACTCTTTCAAGAGGAGAGCTCTATTTTGTTTGTTTACTTTTGGTTTGGGGATTCTTTGGGGAGTGAGGAAAGGATAGTAGTTATTTTTTCCATGTAATTTCCTCCAGTTCATATGATCATGTTCTGTAATGGGTTATAACCAGTATCAATAACATATAACAGTTTGTTCTAGAGCAAGTTTCTGGTTGAGTGTACCAATGCTGAATTACTGACTGTTAATTTTAACAGCAATTCAATTACGAACTTATTTCCCCATAAATAGTAACTCTTAGTGTTGTGAAGATTAGAGACAAAAAGTATATGCTACACAGTTTTAGATACTGATTTATTCTATGCAGATTAATACAAAATAACACATATGTTACCAGTTTAAGATGATTCAGAGGCAAAAATATTAAAAGGAAAGCAAAGTAGTGGATTATCACATTCTGAAGCATTCAAACTCTTCCGGAGGATTTTGGGCAACATTTGTAATTACTATTTTTGAGAATATCAGTTTAAAGCAGTGATGGTGAAACTTTGGCACATGCAGTAGAACATGCAGTGTGATAATCAACAGCCTGGAAATGAAAATACGACACCTCTGGCTGCTGTTGCTGTGATTCACGAGGGATACTGTGCAGGCAGCTACAGAAGCGAAGGACAGAAAGTGGAAGGAGGATGGGAAGAAGAGAATTGTTGTGGGCTGTAATAGCTGGCTTGGGCATTGGGGGAATGAGGGAGGAAGTGTCATGGATCATTTAAAGGTTTGCCAAACTGAAGATTCAGTAAACAATAGAAACATGCTAGTATTCATAACTTTTTTTTTTTTTTCCCTAGGATAAAAATGACTTGAGGAGGGCTGAATACATGCTCCAACAGGCAGATAAATTGGGCTGCAGACAGTTTGTAACTCCAGCTGATGTGGTTGCAGGCAACCCTAAACTCAATTTGGCTTTTGTTGCAAATCTTTTTAACACATATCCAGCCCTACACAAGCCTGACAATTCATCTTACGATCTCAATTTATTAGAAGGTACTCAACTTACTAAGCATACAGAGGACAAGAATATTAGTGACTGCTATTTAAGTATTCCTTCTAGGTTGTGATATAGGATCCCTGTGTGATGGTGCCTGTGTTAACACCAGTATATAGTGCTTTCTCAGTAGCTTTCAGTATAAGCCTTAGTAGAAGTCTCCATTACTGTGAAAATTGTTTACTTGTGTTAGCCTGACCAAAGGCTATTCCTGAATAACGTTCTATCAATCATTTGCAGTTTCCTATGCTTCTTTCCATACTGTTTATACTTTAGCTGATGCACAAATGCACAAATTAGCTTTCCCTAATTTGCGGTGCTATGGTATGCAACTGTAATAGTCTTTTAAAGTACTTTTCACATACAGTGTTTATATATACGTGTGTGTATGTGTATTAGTTTGTTGCCTTTTATAACAGGAAACATTTAAAAAAGGCTTCTGTATTACTAACCTATATTAATCTGTTGCATCAGCAACCTATATAGATCCTAGCATATCAGCAAGTTTGGACTTCAACTGTACAGCTCAGATCCCCAATGCTAGAGATAAAGGGATAATTGGTAGCAATCTTTGGCCGTTACCCTCCTGTGGCCCAGCTAATCTAGGATAATGAAATGGCTCCTGCCAGTGTGTTTCGCAGTTGTTCACTGATCTCAAAGGAATGGTGAGAATCAGGGGTGCCGCACTCGGGAGAATCATCAGCAATGTTCACACATTCCTCTGCACTGCCTACTCCTGCCTTCCTCTTACTGTTCCTATCAGGTTTCCTTTCCATCTAGGTGAGTCCATCTTCCTTTGCTCCTCTTTTTTTTTTTTTTTTTTTTTTTTTTTTTCCCCTCATAATTTGTCTGCTCTGCTGCATCCCTATTTCACAAATCTTGTATTCCCCAGACTACTTCTGTTTCAGGCTTCCTGCTCGTCTAGTTTCAGCTGAGTGCCAGCTGTGGTAGAGGTATGGGAGTGCAGGAGGTAGTCTTCTCTTTTCAGCTGTGATATCCCTAGTTATTGCAGTCCCCGCCATTCAGGACAAATGATTGAAGGAAAGTCCTGCTCTTCCTCTGCTGCAGTTTTGTTAGAGATATATGCTCTTAGAAATGTATACAGGAGCTGTGTGGAGGCAGAACATGTTCAGTTCAGCTTCTCTGTTCTGAACATAAAGTTGCAGGTGTGATTCAAAATACTGAAAACTTGATCAAATTTAGAAGTTTTCATTGGCATGGCAAAAAACAGCCAAACCATTTTCTGAACTTTCCTGAAATTTTCAGATGAGATGGAAGTTTCAGCTAAAACAGTTTGTACCAAGTTACAATCCCCTGAATGCTAGATTACGATTTGTAATGATAAATACTGGCCAAATTTAACTTAGTGTTTATAGTGTATATTCTAGAGCTGGATAATCATACCAGTGTTATCTGTTCACAGGCAAGTAGACAATTCTCTTTTGCCTCCAGATAATAACTCCTGTGGTGTCATGTAGATCTAAACCATCAAAATAGTTATTTCAGACAAAAAACAATGTTGTTAATGTGTTTTTCTGTTAATTTGTTTTATGTGTTCCATAAAATCCTGTGGTTTTACTGATGTTTTGTCAAGGTAGTGTTATATAAAATATAAGACATTAATTTCTTTGTAGTTTCATCATATATTATCTGTTGAAATCTGACTCATAATTTATAATACTTTCCTATTTTGCTTCATGAAATGCAGATTTGACCCCTCCTAATGTAGGTACTGTATTTAGTACTTTTCTGTACTCCATAAAAGTGTTTATTCTGCAATTTAATTTTTTTATTTTCTCTAGTGTTTTTATCATCTCTGTCTTTTTCTGGTTGATTTTTGCATTGTTCTTGTATTTTTTCTATTGCTTTAATATGCCGTCATAAGTAAAAGAGAAGAGAAAGACCCCAAGGGTCTGACATGATGCATATAAAACGGGGGTAGGACTTTCAGTAAGACAAATGCCGTACAGTTCTTTTTGTGGGTTTAACTATTAGGGGCCTTCCATGATCCAAGATGTGGCATGTGTGGGCAAGTAGAGCTTTCTCAAACTCCTTGTTTTTGTGCATTAATTTCCATCTTTTCAGTGACTGTTCCACCCAAAGAGTACACTGTGGCTGTCCTCTTTGGTTTAAGACAAGGAACACTGCATAAATTGCCATCTACTCTGATAATGCTTAACAAGTCTGGTGATGTGCACTTGTATACAGAGATAATATCCCGCAGGTATACTGACATAGCAAAATGAACGTTTGATATTATGTGGGGGTGAAGGGGGGGGTCCCGACCTCAGTCAGTGCATGACCTTTAACTGGGCGTTGCTCTTGCTCAGAGGAGCCTCTCGCTTGTGGGGAAGGCAACAGAGTTTGGAGTCTTAAGTCACACAGAAAGCTGAGTGCTTGGGGGAGGAAGAGAAAAGACATCTGTCCACGCACATTTCTTTCAGTGTAGATGTCCTTTGCTGCTGGTGCTTTGTCCACTGGCAGCCTTCAAGGCTGTTACCATGAGAGGGTTAACTGTTCCCACTCAGGCCAGCTGAACTTAGAGTGCAAATTGCATTTTGAGCTCTCTTATCTTTCAGAGAGTCTTGGAGGTATTTGGAGCCCTTTGGATTCTTGACCCCATGGCTGCTCCCCATTCAGTTCCAGAGTATAATGATCTCAAAGAAAGAGATGGCAATAAATAATAAAGGATACTACCAAATTTGCTCCTCTCTCTTTTGTGTAGCTCTGCCCCCTTTCTGCAGTTTTCCAATGATTTTGGGTATCTGCTGCACCACTCAGCAGAAGATACGCTCCTGATAGGATCACAAGGTATATTTTGAATAAAAGAATAGAGAGAAAAAAAATGGTCAGTTCTCAGCCATCTGGAAAACTTCTGAACGCTTACGTGTTGCATGATAAAGGGATTTTTTTAGAGTGGCATATTAAATATAGTATGCTGGGTTTAGTGCCTGGATTCACGCTATCCCAAAGGGTGTCACCCAACTTGCATGCTCTTGCTCCTGCTTGGCTACTTTGGATTCTTTCGACAGTGTTGAGCATGCATTTTAAAGTTTTCGGTCTGAGTGCAGTTTCTGAGTATCTGTTTGAGTTCATTAAATAATCTTGTTACTGTCTTTGCAATGGACAACTGTTCCTAAAAGCACTTTGCAGTCAGTATTTTAGGTATTGCAAACCTACTCAAAGCTCAATAAGGCTAAAAACTTAAAGGGACTTGCTTCAAAATACTATAGCCTCTTAAATTACTCTTTATAAACTTAAATTATACATCATGCTTGTATTTTGATTGTATCTTTTTATGGAAAATGCCTGTATTTTTTAATAACTTTGTCATAAAATGTGATTAGTTGTTGTCTTTTGAATTTTGTTGTGAGAAGAAATATGTGAAACAAAGCTGACTGCCTGAAGTCCTCGTAGAAGAGGGTTTTTTTTTTGTTGTTTTTTTTTTTTGTATCAGCATGTATTCATCAGTGACTCTAGGAATTTTTACAAGTAAATCTTTCAAAACAAATACTAGTTTGAATTGCATATGAAAGACCTCATAATTTAGACAGAAAATATAGCAGTAGGATTAATATAATCTGTTTCATATTAATTGGAAAGTAACTTGTAAGTTGGCTGAAACTTCCTAAATAAAAATTATTTGGATGGAAAATGTCAATTACAGGTGAAATTTCAAATTTTTTTTATAAATATATTTTGAAGTTCTGACTTTCTTGTATAGAAGCGGAAGAGACCTAGATTAAAATTGCAAACTCAGTCTAAAAACCAGTGTTATGGCATGGGTCTGTATCATGGAAAAATAGTATTAAAGCGATTATCTTTCTATTCTAATGATACATACATGCTTATGCAGTAGCTTCATTTTGCAAAAAATATTCATTGTTCTGTAGTCAACATAGAACTGCAGTTCTAAATGAGACAGTTTTCATGCTACATAAACAAGCTTGGTACCATTATCCTCTAAGGAACAAACAAAAAAAAAAAGCAAAGAAAAATCTTACTCAGATTTTTGTGTTTTCCTTTTGAGAAATCTGTTCTTTCATTGTTTGGGGAGGTTTTCTTGCCCTTCAATGTCCTTTCTGTTTTCTTAACTGTGGATTGTCAGCCCAGGGGAACAAAGTGATGAGGTTATTCCAAGCTCATGTATTCAGGCTAAATGTTTTCTTAAATTCTCTTGTTTGGAAGCAGCTTATGCAGTACTGATTCACATGCAATTGGCCACAGATACATTGTTAAAATTTAGGTAACCTACCTAGAAATTACTGCAAACTCTAGAGGAGACTTAGTTTAGGAACTCATGATTACAATAGATAAAAACAATCAAAGTCAGGAAAGTGAAGTGGTGGGGTTTTTTTTCCCCTACTGAATTTTCTGCATTTTGTCGTAAGCAGAGTTGCTAGTTAAAAGTGCAAAAACAACTCGCCCTCTTGGCAGTAATGGCTTCACTAATTTAACCAATACAACACTGCCTTGCTGAGTCCCCGGTGTTAAAAACTAAAAAGGTGAGGTCTATTGCTTTGGGGAGGACCTTCACAAATTAATACTGGGAACTTATGTGTGGGGAGAAGTGGAGCTGTAGTTCGATGCAATTGCAATAAGCGTGTTAGTACTAACTTTTAATAAAAATATGCTATTTCAAACAGACTTAAAGATACTGTTGAATTCAATTTCCACTGATTTTGGTGGCGTTAGGAAATTATTAATCATCACTATTTTCTCTATTATATATTATTTATCTAAAATATAATCAAAATCCTGTCTATTTCTGTATTTTATGAAATTGTATTTACACAGAAAAGTGTAGTCTAGTAGTACTTCCTTATAGCACTTCTGGCCTTGTGCCCAGAACTGTGAATTTGATAGGATTGCCTTGACTTACTGGTCAGTAGAGACTGCTGTTAAGGAAAGGATGAAATATTTTTTTTTTTTTTTTTTTTTTTTTTTTGTTTTTTTTTTTGTGGAGGGGAGTAGGGAGGGAGGAAGAGGTGTGAGAGACGTTTAATAATTTTTTATTAAAGTGTTTTCTCCAGTAATTTATATAGAATTATATCTGTCACCATAGGAGAAAGTAAGGAAGAAAGGACTTTCAGAAACTGGATGAATTCACTGGGTGTAAACCCATATGTTAATCATTTATACAGGTAAGGCTTTCTTTTTTTTTTTTTAAACAATAATTTGATTTCCCTTGAGTGACAGGGGAAGAAGGAAGGGAAGTTGTATTTCTTCTAGAACAGTGTTTTCCAGGTTTCAACACTGTGATAGGAATTTCAAAACTGGTCTGTAAAATTGCGTTAAGCAGTTTCTGACTTGAATATTCCACTCATGATTTAGAAATACAAGAAAACCTGAAAAGTTTTGAGGTGTTCCCCTCACTTACTTGTACTTTGAATTACATTTTTAAAAAAGTTGAGGTAATCGTGTTTTATAATGCATGATTTTTATTTTCTCTCATGACAGATGTTTCAAACCTGTTGAAACAGTAATATCATTCTAAACTATAAGAGAGGATAGTTGTCTGCTGAGTAGACAGTAAGAATCTATGCCGTGTGGTATTCCCTCAACATGAAGGGCTTTTTAGCATGCTCTTCAGATGTCTGATGACTTTCAGATTGTGCCAGCAGTTCATTCAAATCCTGTCAATATAAGATGTGATATAGGGAGCAACTGGGAACAACTGCTTTCATGTATACTTGCTGTTAGGTATCATTCTTTCTGTTTTCTGACCTCTGAAGTGATACAATCTGTAAATAGCTTAATGTGGAGAATTTCATTTAGCAAGTAGCTGAAGGGGGTTATCAGGAATGCAATTTATAATGGGAAAACAATGCTTTTCCTAATATTCTTTTTTCACAAGATCAGTATATTGGTTTTGAATATTTTTTTAGCAAAATACATTTGTAGGTGCAGATAAAGCATGAGTAACATTGTAGAAAGTTCTGAGGAAACTAAAACTAGATCAATAAATGAAAATTCTTTAGCTAGATGTTTTATCTATGCCCTATGAAAACAATTATTTAACTAAAGTTGGTAAAACAAGTGGCTGTGCTTGCTTCACTGAAATTTGTGGGGAAAAACAATACAATTTAATATAAATAATTGCAGAAATCAAGCAATAGGATATAGGCCAGTTTCTCCACAGAATGACACAGATTTTTGTGACTGAAATTTTTCAGCAACTTAATTTCACTTTGAGAAGTCTCCAAGTACTTAACATTTTCATTGTGAATATGAGCTTTTGTACTTAAAAACATTGTTTTACTCTGTTTTAGTGACCTCTCTGATGCTCTAATAATCTTCCAATTGTATGATATGACTCGTGTGCCGGTTGACTGGAACCACGTCAACAAACCTCCTTATCCATTACTCGGTGGTAATATGAAAAAGGTGGGTAGATACTCTAATACAGTCCAGTTTCACTGTCCCCTATTGTGCTGTTTATAGTAATATGGGTTGTCTGCTCTCATGTGCTACTGAGGCAGTCCTGGAGGGAAAAAAAAAAAAAAAAAAATCTTCATGATACTGTCCCAAGGAATAAATAGAAGCTGGAGCATATATCACTTTGTTTTCTAAATGTGGGCACCTTTTAGCAGTATTTAATTTAGGGTCTAATTAGGGTTTATAAGTAAAAGTTTCAGGTCTGACACAGCTATCATTGCCTGATGCTCTTGCATTGTGAGGTGTTTCCTCAGAGGGCAGTTTCATAAGCTGTCAGGAGAATTTGTGCAAGACTTGCAGAATCCAAGCTTTCAGTTAGTTTTGTGATCATTATGGAGCAAGAAGTGTAGAGGGAAAAAATACTGTCTGTTTAAGAACAGCACATTTAAATATTTTTCCACATTCAGTTTTGATGTAATATATTAACTCATTGACTTTAGTGGAAGTGAGCTTGGTTTTCTCAAGTGTGAAAAACGATTATCATTGGCATATTCTGTACACAGTAAAAACTGTGTTCTTTTAATCACAATGTAGAAAGGCTAGAAATCTATCTCCAAATCACACCATAGGTAACAGTAAGCCAAAATGGTTCAAAATACACATAGATTATAGATCTGTATTACAGAAATACTGTGTTTTCATTATTTGCACACAACGTTTATTTTTAGATTGAGAATTGCAATTATGCAGTAGAACTCGGGAAGACAAAAGCCAAATTCTCACTGGTTGGTATTGCTGGACATGATCTAAATGAGGGTAATCCAACTCTGACTTTGGCCTTGGTATGGCAGCTGATGAGAAGGTAAGTTAGGAATGGTATGGGATAGATGTGTGTATATATAGGTATCTGTTCATATCTGTATATCTGCCTGTCTCTGTGTATTAAGGCAAATTAAAACTAGTGTTCAGTTTACCCAATAGGTATTTCAGAGAGCCATCTCTAAATACCCCTCTTCTCTAAGATAAACTTTTTAACTTTTTTTTTGTAGTTTTACATAGTGTACTGACTGAAACCACAATAGTGTGTATGTGTACACATCCATTTATAGAAACAAAACCTTGTATATGAAAAACCATGATTAAAATTATAAATCCTGTGGCAAGTAAAAAGAGCACAACTTACTTCATGTTGATTCCATGTATCTTTCCATAAGTAGAGGGTAACTTAAAAATTTGTAAAATCAAAAAAGAAAGGTAAATAGGAAGAGGTAGTACATGCTATAGAAGTTAAAAAGGGAAGACATTTTAGGCCATCACAGCTATAGTAATGTAACTATCATGAAATCAAGCAGGAAAAAAATACATTATAAATGGATTTCAGTAAGTGGTATTTTATTGCAAATATTTTCCACGAGTTAATTTTCTTATACCTACCCTGAAACACTTAATGCTTTCTGTTTCTCAGACTGCTGTGATTAGAGTTTTCAAGGTGACTTGGATGGTAGGGAGCCATTTAAGCTTATAAAGTAAAATTAGTTATGATGTGCTAAGTAAAAATAATACATGAAGAAGATACAACAGTGAATATTTTGAGTTTCAGGATGTTATTTTATTCTTGCAACAACTGAAAAAGTGATTTCAGGTACTAAATAGTTTATCAGGTAAGCGTACTTTATGAAGATGTGTACTTGGCATTGTGCTGTGCTGAAGTAATGTTTTACTGTAGCTTGGAGCTTTGTACTGTTAGCAGAGTTGAGTTCTACCACTCAAATGCAGATGCTTATTTTCTTTTTTAAAGGTATACTTTGAATGTACTATCAGACCTTGGAGAGGGAGAAAAAGTAAATGATGAAATTATTATTAAGTGGGTGAATCAGACACTTGCAAAAGCAAATAAGAAAACTTCAATTACAAGTTTCAAGGTAATTAAATTAATTTACTTTTCTTCTTTCCATGTATAATCAGATCTGGGATTTTAACCTGATCTGTTAACAATTTGGCTTTAACAGTGGGTGTCCCATCAGCTAGCATAATTGTATAAGGAATATTTCTGACAGTCTGTGAATCTTCAAAAATACTTCACAAGTCTGATAATAACAAAAAGAAATTATAATTACTACTGTAAAATTTAAAGCAACAAAACCAAGGCTAAACTTCTAAAGGGGCTCTGTCTGAAGTTACCAATGTGTGGTCATGGCATGTCATATATCTTCCAGATTTTTGGATATAGGCACTCTCACGCTTATACAAACATCAAGAACAATTTTGGAAATGCTAGCAGAGGGGAATCCACTGTTTTTAATAACAGCTGGTCAAAATGTGTGTTGGAGAGCCAGGAGAGGGAGCCAAGTTAACCAGTGACATCTTTTGTCTTCATTGGCACTGCTGATGTACAAAACAGGAGCTCTTCCCATTCAGCAAATACGAACAAATTAGTAAAGGAAGCTTTCCTTTTACATTTTTAAAGTGGTAAACACAGAAGTCATATGTATGAGCTACATCCCAGAGTCCTGAGGGAATTGGCTGATGCAGTTGCCAAGCCACTCTCCCTGATGTTTGAAAAGTCAT
>KL267728.1:693-11106 GCA_000699545.1 Podiceps cristatus | reverse complement strand
GAGGAGCGGTGCCGTGCGTGGGCCCCGTGGATTCGCGGGGCCGCCGTGACGGGGGAGGGCAGGGCCCGGCGGGGCCTCTCCTCGGACTCTTTCATCGCCTTTCGCCCTCCCTGCGCTGCGGGAGCATCGCCTGGCTGCTTCCGAGGGAAGAAGCGGGACGGCGGGGTAGATGGTAGCTTCTGCGGACAAGGGGTTGTCAGCCAAAACGTTGCTCATCTTCAGTAAACTCTTTGCGAATGTTCTGAGTCCCCGGAAAGGCCGCAGTTAAACACACCGTTATTTTGCTGATGATGGATGAGGAGAGTCTGGAAGCGGCCATTCAGACCTATAACGCCCAGCTGCAGCAAGTGGAGCTGGCTCTGGGGGCAGGCCTGGACCCATCGCAGCAGTCGGACTTGATTCAGCTACAGGAAGATTTAAAGCAGCTGATAGAGCTGACTGAATCCAGCCTGGTGGCCGTTAAAAAGAGCAAACTTTTGGCGACTTTAGATGCAAATGCATCTTCCTCCTCCTCCCGAGAAGGTCTCCTGGGGCAGGACACCAGCACAGAGAGTTCTGCCCAAGATGAGGAGTACGCAGCTTTTAAGGAAGTCATTGCTGAGCTTGGAACCAACGAGAAGCCTTCAGCTAATAACGATGAGATATCATCAAAGAGAGATGAAAAAACTGATGGCAAACATGAATCAAAGTACAGTGAAGAGGAGGAGGAGTCTGACAGAGAGGAGGAGGAGGAGGAATTGAGTGGGATGAAGGTTAAGGCCCCCTACTACAGTTCTTGGGGGACCCTGGAGTACCATAATGCCATGATTGTGGGGACAGAGGACTTGGAAGACGGCAGCGCGGGAGTCAGAGTGCTGTATCTGTATCCAACTCACAAGTCTCTGAAGCCGTGCCCGTTCTTCCTGGATGACAAATGCAGATTTAAAGAGAACTGTCGGTAAAAAAGAAGAAGGGGTGGGAGGGGGCTTGTGTCCTTCCTGTAGCTAAAGGCCTTGTCCTTCAGAGGGATAGACCTCTTCTGAAAGTACCGTGTTTGGCTTTTATACCAAATGACATTTTGCCCTTTGTTTAGGTTTTTTTAAATGCGTTACAGTAAGCAGTGGCATCAGTTTGGCTGTTTTCTTTAGCTAATGCGGAGATGAAATGGAAAACCCCAGGGGAAAGCTGCTGAGACTTTACGTAATCAGTCCAGCGGCTAATAACCAATTAAGTATTTTAAATTAAAACACCAAAGCTTTTCTGTTGATAGTGCATATGTTCCAGTGGCACAGAATGGTTTCAGAGTCTCCATCTTTAGAGAGATCTTCAGAACTTAACTAGATGAGGGCTTGAGCAACCCGATCGGCCTTTGATGTTGGTTGTGCTTTGAGCAGGAGGTTGGGCTAGAGACCAGCCTGTCCCTGTGATCCTGTTTATCAAAGGATCTGTGAACTTTTTTACTGGGTGTGTCACCAGCAGGGAAAGCTTAATGCTCTGGGGTGGGATGCGTTCTTTGTTACGTGGCCTCAGTAGTGTGTTTAACATGAAAAATGAATAATGCGTGTAATTGAAAGGCTCGATAAAACTGCCATAACTACGTGTGAAGATTCATCACCGCTGACAACTCGTTTGCATTTCCTTTAAGGAGAGAAGGAATTTTTATTTAAAGCCTGCTTAAATGAGGTAGAGATAATTCCCCTTCTGCCCTCCCTCCCATGCAGGTTTTCGCATGGTCAGGTGGTCTCTGTGGAAGAGCTTCAGCCGTTTCAGGAGCCCAATCTGAGTGCGCTGGAGGTGGGCTCAGCCTGCCTGGCGAAACACAGCGATGGAATATGGTACACCGCAAAAATAACCGGTGAGTCTTGTGGGAGTGTGCTTTGCTGGGGTCCCGTGTGGAAGATGAGGGCTGATGCTTAAGCGAGTATAAAACTTGACTGTTTTGGTTAATGATAGCAAAACATGAACTATGTGGCCGCATCCCTAAACTGAAAACCTTGGCGTAGCTGAGAAAACGTTCTGTATTTCGTCAGGCTTGGGAAGGGAATAGGCTAGGAAACAGGAGAGCGTTAGACAAAACGGAGACGGGAGAGAAGGAATTTGGAAAGGAAACGACTACATTAACTGAAAGGGAAGAGGCAGGTGTTGCAGGAGCTCGCAGGCAAGTTAGGTTAGAACTGCAATAATCTGCTCTTGTTTAAACAAGCGCCGGGGGAGCTGGCCCTGCCCATCCGCTGCTGGTACAGGCTTCCCCGTGTCCTGGGAAGAGTGAGGGTTTATTCTCTCTTTCCACCTTTCTTTGACTATTATTAGGTCAGAGGGGAGCCAGTCTGACTTCTCTTTAATTCCATGCCTCAGCAGCCCGTCTGTCTTCATATTTAGAACTAAACCTTTAAGTATCGACACAGGTGTCGTGAAAATAGCTTGTCGTTGCAGTGGGTGCTTCTCCCTCCCAAACGGAAATCTAAAGCACAAAAAAACCCCAGAATTCTTTTAAAACACATGTTCCGTGCCCACCCCCCACCTCTCCTATGTCGTTCCACTGCAGCTACCTCCGTTTTAGAAAGCCCTCTGCCAGTTGTGTATTGGAGACTTACTGGAACTCTTGCCCTTTCCTTCTGTAGACATCGACAGTGGTTACTACACTGTGAAGTTTGATTCCCTGCTGCTCAAGGAAGCTGTTGTGGAAGGAGACAGCATCATTCCCCCGCTGCGAAGTGAAGAAGCTGCCTCATCTGCCGAGTCTGATGAAGACAGCGTTGATGATTCTGGTTACGCTAAAGGCAAGAGAGTGGGGACGGTGTGAGCGAAAGCGACTTGTGATCTAGGTCTGCCTTTCTCTGGGACCTACTGAATGACTCTCCTGGAGCTTTTGTTAGAAGTGTCTCACCTCTGACGAAAGAGTAGCTGATCTCTTTATATGTTGCTGAAAGACAGAGAACAGTGATGAACTATCTGTTACAATCGCAGGCTAAAATTTTTGGTTTATGCAAATTACCAGGCTAATGAAGGCTGGAGGTTTCCATGGGAACTTCCAACGTGTGAAGGAAGAGTGTGTGATATTTTCGAGCTGAATTCCAAGCTCTGAATCTCTTTCTTATGTGGCTGGCTGAGTTGAGCTAATAATGGGGAGACTTCCTCATCTCCGGGAGCTCTGTGTAGCTTCATGACGGAAGAGTACGAGACCCCAGTAACTGTGAGCGTGTGGTCCTTCCAGTGCCTCAATGCGGTAGCCCCAACAGCCCTGCCCCGTTTTACTAGTGAAAGCTGACACAGAGAGGGCCCAGGTGACTGCTTGGAGATTACGCAGACAGCACCGTCCCTGTGCTAGTGCCACAGTTACATCACAGGGACAAAGTTGTGTCCTAGAGCTCTTTAATTTAGCCTAATAGAGATTATTGGATCCTAATAACATGAAATTAGTATAGTGGCCTAGAGGAGCCTCATACCAGAGACGTGAGCTAGAGGCACAGAATGTATACTACAGGCCACAGTGCCGCGTTTTACTCTGATGGCATATGTCAGTCTGTATGACCATCTTAAAAAGCAGGAAAGGAAACAGAGACACTTCGGGATGATTCTGCCTGGAACTATGAGATGGTATGTGCATTAAATCGAGTGAGATCTCTCATTTAAGTAACTCGCTATGCAGCCTTCGTAAAAGGTGACGGCTCCATAGGAGCCAGGTAAGGCTGGAGGAGCTGCTGAATGATTCTGGGGTGAGGGAGGTACATTGCGCTGCCTCGTGAGGGGTTTCCGTGCTGTGTTGGATGACCCAGGTGAAGGATTTGCACAGCAGCTTTGTTTCTGTGTTTCACTGATTCGTCTCTTCTGTACCACAGTGATAGATTCGGGAGCTCCGGAGAATGGGGAATGGACTCCTGCGTGCAGCTCCTCTTTCGGTGGCTGGGAAGCCCACACTCGCGGTATCGGCTCCAAACTGCTCGTTCAGATGGGATACGAGTTTGGAAAAGGTAAGAGGAGAAGGTGGTCCTGGTGGCGTGAGGGCCTGACTGCCTCGTCATCTCGGTCTCCTGACGGATCCTAAAGCTATTTAAGAAGGTTTTTGGATGAAACTAAAACTTTTCTTTGCTGAAGGGCCTGTTAGATAGGGCTCAAGCTCACACCTGGGTGGCAGCATTAGGAGGAAAGAAGGAATAACTACTGAATCGGAGTACAGGCATGTGTGTGCACCAGCCCCTGTATGGTAATAGCAAAAATTGGAGGCATTTGGAACCATGGTCAAGTTCATGATTAAAGCTGTGAGAACTGTTGTATGGGATGTTCAAAGGCTTTAGGTAGAAGGGAACTGATCTGTGAAGCTTCTGATGTCTGTGTTAAAGCATCTCCTGGCTCTAGACACTTTTTTCTAGCTTCTCGCTACACAAATTGTGCTGAGCCTTGGGGGCTTTGGGAGCCCCGTCTGCCAATTGCGTTTGCCTCTGGTTCTCCCAGAGGAACCAAACCAGTTTTAAGAAGAGCCTGACTTGAGAAGCTGAGAATATGAGGCTGAACCTAGTTTCACAGAAACCGGCCTGACGGATGGCCTTGGGCTTTTTATCACGTATCTTCTGCCATAGAAGGCTCCTGTCACAGCACCCGCGTCCGCCGTGCTGCGGCCTTTGCTGCTCCCCTTGACTGGAGTGGTGGTTGTGGCTTTTTGTAGCCCGAAAGCCCGTTTGCTTGTTCTGAGTTTGCAGCTGTCAGCGGGAGCTTGTGGTGGGAGGTGATGTGAGAGGGAGTGTCCTCGCTTGCAGTAATGGCTTGGTGTCTCTCCTCAGGGTTAGGGAAGAATTCTGAGGGCCGAGTGGAGCCGGTGCAGGCTGTGGTACTTCCGCGAGGGAAGTCCCTCGACCAGTGTGCTGAGGTGCTTCAGAGGAAGAAACAGGGGAAGCTGGACCCGGGCAAATCAAGGAAATGCCGAGCAAAGGGGAACAGCTCTGGACCGTCCTCCGCGGGCAGCCGTAAGCCTCCGCGCAACGTGTTTGACTTTTTGAATGAGAAACTGCGAGGAAAGAGCGCTGGGGAGAAGGCTGGAGGGACGGCAGTGCCGGAGAGGAACAGCAAAGAGATCTACCATGCTAGCAAGAGCACCAAGAAGGCCCTGAGCGTCCGCCTCTTCCAGACAATGGAGAAGATTGAACAAACGCAGAAGGATATCAGAGGAATCCAGCAGGCACTGGCACGCAACATCGGACGGTAGGAAAACGTTCTCTTTGGGATTGCAGGATGATCTGAGAATTCTCGGAGCTTCTGGGAAGGGGTGGGCTTGAAATGAGGTGGAGGAGGAACAAGTGAAACACATCTGGATGAGACCTAAGGGGAGGTGTGGAGGTGAGAGACTTTAGTGGGTGCGTCAGACCAGCTTGGGCACTGCCAGAGGTGTCTGGGGTCTTTTGCTGGAATTCAGGCCGTGGCAGAGAGGAGCGTTTTGAGGAAAGGTACTGGAGGCCTTTCCACCTCACACCCTGCTCTGCAGCGTGGCTGTTGAGCATCACAGGAGGACGTTTTTGAGCCCAGATTGTGCTGAGCATCGGGTTCTTCCTGGCTTTCAGCAGGTCGCTCGCACGCATCCCACAGGAAAGAGCAAACCCTGCTGAGATGATGACAAGCCTTTGAACTTACCGTGCAGGATGATGTTGCCGTAATGCTTTGCTTTTTTTTTGTTTGTTTGTTTTTTGTTCTTTCAGGCACAGCGTTGCCACAGCTCAGCTGGAGGAGAAGCTGGCTAATGCGCACAAACAGCTGGGGCAGCTGCAGGCCCAGGAAGCCAGTCTGCAGCGGGAGCAGAAGAAAGCAGACACACATAAGAAGATGACCGAGTTCTAGCCTCCGAGGAAGGCATTCGAGTGCGGTGATTGTCCTAGCCAGCCCCGGTGCTCGTGGCCTCAGAGCCTGGGTGAGCCATCTTGCTGCTCTGGACCTCAGGCCTCCCAGCCTGAAAACGGGGCTGAAAAGCAGCAGTTTGTAAAACCAGATGCTTCTGGGCTCTGCTGGGGGGGGGAGGGGGAGGAGTGCGCACCCATCCAGCCCTGAAAGCCTTCAGCGAGCCTGAGCCTTGTCCAAGGACTAGCTGCAAGACACACGGTTCTCTGCTCTCTTGCACACTTCTTTCCTCTGTTACCACTGCGGTGGCACCTCCATCCAGAGCCTGTGGCGGCTCGGGTGATAACGTGGCTGGCTCCGCCGAGGAGGGGCTTTGAAAGCCCCACATCCTGCCATCAGCTGTGGCTTGTGTTTGCCGCCAACTGACGAATGCAGGGTCCCGAGCGTGTTGCGGCGAAGCAAGGAAAGGCGTGTGCTGGGTGAAAACAACAAAGGCAAATTGCTTCAGCTGCTCTCTGCCTTCTGGTTCTTGCTATGGGATTTATCTGGGAACTCATTTTTTGGGGGGAGCAGTGCCGTGTAGCCCTGGCGTAATGAATAGACAGAAAACTTGGCAGCTTGGAGGTGGCCTCCAGCATCAGATTTCATCACTTTGACTGGAAGAGTATCCCTGGGACATGCTCACTGACTTGGTCTGGGGAGCTGTGTGGTTCCCCAAGCAGAGGGCCAACGCTGGGGGAATAAGACAGCAGAGTAGCGGATTCTCAAACCTCCTAGCCAGGAAGAACTCCACAGGGAACCTTGCGATCGTTGCCATCGTTACTCGGGTTTTTCTGTCCTAGGTGGCTCGCTGAACACGGCTCCTTTTATTAAAAAACCCCTCAGGACCCAGATGCAGGTCAGACTGGGCCCCGGATGAGCACGAGGCTCGGGAGGTCTGTACGTGCCCAGCACGCAGCCCTGTCTGGGGGAGGGCTCGGGGCTGCGCTGGGAACAGGCCAGGCAAGCGAGGTGCCCTTCCCTGCGGCGGGGAGAGGCCTTGGACGGGAAGGATGTCTTCTCTCCTAGGTTACATTCTGCAGTGGTGGCAGCCAGTCCTTGCCCCAGAGGAGATGGTGGTTTCCTCAGACTCTGGTTCTGATGGGACTTGTAATTGCTTTAAAAAAAAAAAAAAAAAAACCCACAAAAACACACAAAAAAAACCCACAAAAAAAAAACAAAACAAAACAAACAAAAAACCCCAAACAAAACACAAAAAAAGCACACAGCAATTTCAGTATATTTTTTCTTAACTTAAGAAATCAGTTTCCTTTTATTCTGTGAGTCCATTTTTCTAATGAAAAGTTTTGCTCCTTTAGTACCACCTTTTTTATCTGTTCCTAAGAAACTTATAAAGCTGTCAGACTGGGCCGGGCTGCACCTGCCTGCGGGGCCAGGCTGCCAAACTAACCAGAAAATGTGAGGCTGAAGGAGATAGCGATCAGCGTTGTTCGAGTCGCGTGGGATTTAGCGTTGCTGCAGACACACCTCAGAAAACACGAAGCAACAGCAAAAGTAAACAAGATGGACGCCTTCAGGAAACCTGCCGGAGTGACTCTCTCCTCTTGGAAAGCGCTTGGATCCTGCTGGGACGGGCCCCGTGTGGACGTGGAAGGTGGCCTGGGCTGCCTCAGCGCTTCAGCGTCCCTCGGTTTCTAGTGGCCGTACGGTCTTCGTTGTTCTGAATTTGTGTTCTCTGGGCTTAACTCAAGGGTTTGCCCCTGCCCTTCCCTCACCAGGGACTGTTGCCCACGCTCGAGTGGTGGCGAGGATTGCTGTGCCCAGCTTCGCAGGGGTGCTCGCTGAAGTGGCCCGTGACTGGTGAGCCGAGCTGGGCAGAGACGTTTCCTGGCTTTGTTTAGTGCTCTGACACTATTTAACTTCATCACCTCTTTAAGAACCGGGTGTATTAGCCCTCTATCTTGGCTAATAAGTCGTATTTTGCCCCTTCCTTGGGATTTCCACGGCCTCACTTGTCAGACTCCTGTTCGCATGGCTGCTGCCTCCCACACGAGGCCGTTCCCGTCCCTGGTGAATAAAGTTGGGTTTTATTTTTTTCCCTCTGTCCTTGTAAGGCGTTCATTTGCAAGGTGCTGATGACGTGTGGCCACCCGTTCCTTCTTTATATTCACCTGCGGGTAGAGAGCTGGCGCTAGAGCCGGCTGGGTGGGGAGCGGAGCGCGGCAGAGGGTGCTCTGTGTGCCGGGAGCCCGCGGAGCCCGTCTGCAGCGCGGCTCGCCGCCGAGGCGGGGGGATGCAGCGCGGCTCGCAGCCGAGGCAGGGAGAAGCCCAGCCTACCATTGGGTGAAGCAACCACTTCTGCGAGCCAGGAAGCGAGCTGTGGTGCGGGCTGCATGGTATCTGCTCGGAGCCATCTGCTCTAGGAGGAGCAGAAGGGCTCAGATCGAGATGTTTGAAACGTTCGGCAGCCCCTAATTAGGAATAACTCTGCGGGATAAAGGAAAATCCTCCAGGTTGGCTGGTGAGGGAGGGAGCATGATCGGATCCCCGCTCTTCGCGCTCCTCAGCTTCTGAGTTCCTGCAAAGTAAGTGCTCGTTGCTTTCCTGCCTGCAAATTTGGGTATCTGCAACTAAGCCAGGGGTTGAAGAATACTTTCACCCCCCCTGATCTATACAGAAATTGCCGCGTTGCCGGAGCTGCTGTGGCAGCCAGCTGGACTGGCCAGGCAGGATTCCTTCGCTGCGCCGGGGAAGCATCAGCTGGGTTAAACCCTCAGCCGGCCGCAGGCTCTGCGCCGCTTCGTGCTTTGCCGCTCTGGAAGCATCTGGGCTTAAAAAGGAAGAAAAGGTGCTTGAGCTTGGCAATGCCGCTGGGTCCTGTTGGATCTGGAGGTTGAGTGGGAACCGTTTGCTTTCACGGTGAATGAATATTTGGGTTCAGGGATGTGGGTGTTGCTTTTCTCGACAGAAAATTCCCGGTGGTTCTGTGGGGAGGGGGACTGGGTGTTTCGCTTTGCGTGTGGAACAGCCCTCGGGGACCTGCTGAGCTCCTGGCTGCAGGTGAGGCGGCGTGAGAGAGTGCGGTCGTTGAAGCACTGTCTTCTGTAAACCCGAAATTAAGTAAAACTACTGAATTTGTGGCAAGAAAACCGCCGTGGTAGGTGATTCTGGAGGAAACGCGCATCTCCTTAATACCCCCATCCTCTCTTTCGGAATCTGAGTTGCAGAACTGCAGCACCCAGGTCTCCCCAGAGCTGGTGTCCTGCGGCGGCTCAGCGCTGCGGCAAATCCGTGTAGCAGGGTCTCGACTTCTGCATGGAAACGCGTTTCTCGGCCCAAGCCAGCGCGTTTCCAGCAGTCGCGGACGGGCGGGAAGGGAGAAAAATGCTGAAACGGTGTCAGCCTCGACCAAAGCCCCACGGTGCGAACAGGCAGATCGCTTACCTCAAGGTTTAAAAGTCTGTTTCCCCAGAAGCAGGGTGAGAGGAGCGATCGGGACTGTAATCAGAAGTGTGCATCCCAGTTTGGTGACTTTTGGGTCTGACTTTTAGAAGTAGAGTTGGCCCTTCCTAAATGAAACGCCTCCAGAGGAGTTTGACCATGAAATCTTCCCTCCCTTCTGCTGCGGAAATGCCGGTGCAGTGGGTGAGACCTCGTGCCTGCTCCGTGTTTGAAATAGCCTTAAAATTTACTAATTGTGTCCCGTGGTCTAGGGCAGATTCAGTGCTGTTAACTAACTGTTAGGGAGCTTTCGCTTTTCATAATTGAAAAAAAAAAAAAAATTATCTACTTCCCTTCTTGGGGCTTTTTTTCAGTACAACTCCCCAGGGTACCTGAGCCGCGCTTGCTGCAGCCCTGTTCGCAATCACAGATGGAAATCAGCTCATAAAGTTTGCCCTGCTTTCTTGCAAATACGCGTTTAGTAGTTTCATAGACTTTCTTCTCGTCGCCCTGCGCTGAGCCCTGTGTGTGGTTTTATCTGGGGAGATGAATCAGGGCCCAGGCAAAATCGTCAGCAGCAGCGCTTAATTTTACAGCAAATTTAATCTTGTTCTCTTGAAGCTCAGCTGAGAAACTTGCACCTTTTGTAGGAAATGCCAAAAAACTCCCACGTCCCGGAGTAACAAACCCACTGCGTCTATGTGCCTGTGCTCAGGTACCACGAAAGGGCGTTAGTCCCTCCTCGGTGGGCCGTGGGTGTGCGTCGCACGTACCCGAGGGCTGTGAGTCCTCTCATCTTCAAAGCCGCGGAGCCAGCGCCTTCCAAAATGCCGGCCGCTGAGTCTCCTGCCCCGCGCAACAGCCCCGGGACTGGCAGGGCAGTAACTATCGGCAGGAAATTCAGGTGCATCTCTCGGAAGGTCTGTTGGAGACTTTGCCTTGCAAACCGCTCGGTCCTGCCTGGGCGGCTTCAGGCAGGAACAGGGTTTTCCTCGCAAATTTGTAATTTTGGGAGAACCAACGTGTTCTCCCGGTGACTGCTCAGCCCGAGAGAGCACGCACGGGGCATTTCCATAGGTCAGAAATCCAGGAGCAACCACCGGCCTCCTGCACAACAGAAAGTAGGTCAGAAGAATTTGTCTATATCAATTCCAACTTAGGAAGCCTCTC
>KL267727.1:0-18720 GCA_000699545.1 Podiceps cristatus | reverse complement strand
AAGAGCGTGTACAGAATCCCGCTGTTCTTGTGCTAAGGCTGAGAAACGTTTTTCATACTGCATGACTGCAAACAAACGCTTTTTTTTTATCTGTTGTACCTTTGTCATCATGTAACCTGACAAATCTATCAAGCTGTACGTGCACTTGACTAAATAAAAATCTCTTTCTAAACATACCTGTTTCATGTCAAGCTCCCTTTTTACGCTTCCAAGAATGGAGACAGAAGAGGCCAGGCAGCGTTACTGTGCTTTTCTGCTGCTGTAACGCTGGCAAATACTTGGTGAGCAGGCTGAGAGGTCCATACCCTCAGCATCCCCATTCCCTCGCTTTCATTCCTAATGGATCTTGAGCAAAATCAGCCCACAACTAGAAGCCTGTGGTGCAAAGGGGCGGGACGTGTTGTCTGTGCTTGTGAAGTGTTCCCTTGGGAAACAAAATTCCTTTGGGAAAAAAAAAAGTTCTCTTTCACCTTTGCCATCAGCCCCAAGGCTGCTGTACAGGTGGTCTGATGACAAAACGTGCATCATCGTCGTGTGTATTCAGGGCTACAGCGCTGACTTTCTGGCACAACACTTAGGAGTATGTACTCTTTAGGTCCCTCAGCACCACAGCAGAGTGCACGGTCCTCAGTCTTCTGGTCCTCTGTAAAGTCTAAGGACTGGGCAGCACCTGCAGCAGCAGCGATGGTGCAAGTGTAGCCCCTCTCCTAGGCAGTACGCGGCCTCGCTCTAAACCTGGTACCTTACGTCTATACAGCAGCGCAGAGAGGGGAGCAGAGGAAAGTTCCCGTAGCAGAACAGCCTCTAGCGCCGAGAGGGGGCACGGTATTAACGAGGAATCCGTTTCACAGCAGATTGCTTACAGCCAGACAGCAGTGCTAGCGTCAGGGCCGAGCGAGGGCAGACACCGTGGTACAGGCGATTCGGGCAGGAGAGAGAAGCCGAGGTCCCAGCTCGGTCAGGAACGGGCCCTCCCCGGCAGAGCAGAGGCCACTCTCAGCTGCGCTGGACAGCAGCAGCCCCGCGGGACTGAGGGCTGTGCTTGGAGCGTCCACCATCCCACTGACACCAGACCAACCGTCAGCCAAAAGTACCTCTGCAGCGGCACCTCCTCTGTACTTAGTGACCTTCTTGCTGTTGCAAAGTCCTCAGTAGCGGCTGCGCATACCCCAGGCCACACGCTACCCAGGTAAAAAAAAAAATTCTTACATCATTAAGTGATAATAAAAGAATAACAACTCATTTATAAATTATTGAAGCTTTCCAACCATAGCAAAAAAATAAGCCAAGACTGATTTTTTAACATGACATTTAACAAAGATGAAAAAAAAGGGGGGAAAAAAATAGGAGCGATGAAATGACAAGTGTCCTGCCTCGTGCTGGTCTGGAAGGATGGAAGGTTCGTTTCCCTCGCCAACACACCAGCTCCATAGCGCGGTTTGTGCAACGTGCTGAAGAGGCAGCAGGTAAGTGCAGGACGAAACGCAGCAACTCTTAATACAACAGGTGATGTCTTAATACAACAGGGCAGGTGATGTTGACAGGATGCTTTAGCTTCCATCCTCTAATCCAGGGAAGACTGGGCAGCGTCGCACACAGCAGGCGCCTTGCTCTCAATTTACATACAGGTTCCTCTGCTTTTTCAGTACAAAAAAGCATAAGGCTTCGTGCACTTTCGCTGGCTTGCGTGAAGGACCGGTGCTGCTAGGCAGGAAAAACACAGCCCCCCCTTCACGGACTGTGCTATTGCCGCCAGAGCACCCGGAGGAGCAGCGTGGAGGGAGCGACAGTGGAGGCGACGGGGACCTGGCCTCAAGGAAATCACCTCCTCTTTCCGAGAGGGAGCTGATGCTTAAGGAAAACGCAGAAAGTGGAATCTTTTCAAAAAAGTACAAAGCATTTTCCATTTGAAAACCTCACTTCCCTCATGCTTTGTTCCATTAAACTGATTCCTGTTGCTTTATGGTACGTGAATGGGACAGGGGCAGCCTCCAGGACTTCAGGTTTTCTTCAAAGGCTCAAAAAAAGGGGGTGAAAAGCCTTTAGTCAGCACTGAACGTTTGTTAGAAAAGTACTTTGAAACTTAAGTCGTTAAATAAAGGTTCTCCAAAGCCACGATAAGGTGTTTCACGCTTACCTGCGTGCGATGAACACTGCAGTACGGAAAGCAAGTAGGTGCTGGTAAGAAGTGAAGCTGACGCGCACGCCTGGCTAGAGAAGAGAATTCTCAGTGGTTACACAGGGAAATGGCGGGGGCTGCTGCGAGCTCAGTCCCAGGCACTCAGTCCCGTACTGTCCCAGCAGCAATCCCAACAGCAGCACATACTACATGCTTATGCGCCTCCAGGCGAGCCCGGGCTTGAAGCTGCTCTAAATCCCTGAAAAATCAAGAGAAATGCTCCAAAGCAAACAGGACAGTTCGGGTGTGCAAACAAACCCCCACATTAACAGGGGCACTCAGCTGCACAAATTTGTGATACAGAACAAGAGACTGTAACTCTGGTTCTGCCAAAATGAAGGAACCTGGTTACAGAAAATTGTAATGCGAATCAGGGTCGTACTGTTGCGAAACAGCCTGGACCATGGGAACGGGCTCGGTGCATTCGTAAGGGCCGCAGGAGACGGTGCCTGCCGGAGCAGGGCACAGGAGGTCACCGGGCATCGGAGCCTGACCCCACGTTCCCGGGCACAAACGGGAATTCTGCACGTCGCTGACTCCGTTCCTCCATCCAGTGCCGATCGCGATCTCTCCGCAACTCCAGGGCCAGTTACCAGCAAGGCTTCTCGAGAAGGCTGGGAACCAGGCGGAGAGAACCAGAGAAAGGGATCACAGCTCTCTCCAGTTTTTTCTCAACTAATTTATTCGGTTTACGGAAGACAAAGAATGAGGGCAGAAATTACAGCCATCTTCAAATAAAAGACTGTTCCGCTGGAAAAAAAGTAATTAAATTTTCTGTGACCATACAGAAGACAAGCAGTGTGAGGCTTACAATGAGGCCGGGAGGTTTAATGAGATTTAGGAAAAAACCCCAACTTTCCAACTGCTGCAAGTACAGCAAAGAACTTTAGTGAACTACTCTGAGTTCACGATACTCCTGGTATTGAAAGTTTTAAATCAGATGTAACATTTTCCAGGAGTAGTTTCAGCTCCCTTTTGAGAGGCAGCTGAAAGAGGTGCTTTCTAAAAGCTCCTTCCAGACCAGTTTCCATGATTCTGCATTTCCAGATACAGTTCATGGCCAAGCGAGGCGAGTTCAGGTTATCAGCACTTCGTTATTTACGCTCCTGCACACCAAACTCCTTCTGAAAGCTGCTTCCATGAATGTTCCATGTGAGTTTCATCCTCTATGCTGGAGTGTTACACCATGGAGTTTGACAGGTCTTTCCTTACCACTTCTGAATTCCACTACACTGTTTGCATTTTTTTTTTTTTTTTTGAATCATTACGGTGACTGATCAAAAAACAGCCAATAGCCAAGTACGCAGTCCTGTGACAAATCTGATCTGATACCAAAAGGTCTTAAATGTGAGGATTAAAAGTAAAACACGCTCCAAATCGTACAACTCTGGGTGTTCTAAACCCGTACCGATGCAGTTACAGAGGAGAACTCATTTAAATTAATTCTACAGGTTTCAGACAATTACCTACACCCCGCTCGGTGTACGCCGGCAGTCACGACACTGTAACTACGGCTCTACAGAGCAAACATGTTTCTGCGCTAATGGCTGGAGGTAACGAAGAGGATAAACAAGCCACCGGAGAGATGATCCAGACTTGTTTGCAAGGAGACCTGTAATAGTACAACCCAACTGCAAAATTCTGTTCTTACCTTTGGTAAGGTTAAAAAACTAAATTCATTCTGGCACAGACAGATGGATTTCGGCTCTCGCCCCCCCCATTCATCAAACTCTCGCTGTACTTGTGGAAGACCGGTTATTGATGTGGACACAGGTTGCAAACAACAACATGTATGTGTGTGTGTGTGTATATATATATATATATTGAAAATATACGGATATTGGAAGAAGGAACCAAAAATTAATCCATTTGGACTTAAATTCCTTCTCTCCCCTAATACACGTGTTCACTTTCATCGGTGTGTGATGTGTCAGAAAGCACACCGGTTTACATAGGTTCTCTTCACCCCAAAACAAGTACTTTGGTAAAAATCATCCCTGACAATTCGTGGAAGCATAGCTGGTAACTTACTACAACCAAGGAAGATCAGCTGAAGTCATGTATTATAACAAATGCTAAAACTGAACTCAGTCCAATATAAAATGGCCAGAATAATTAAAAAAGTAAAAATCATATAAATATTCATATGTACACTTTGGTTACCATCTCTGCTGTTGACGGTACGACAGTGAGCTGTAACCTGACTGTCAGTGCAAGTCACCTGTCCAATATTAAAAAAATAAAATATAAAAAAAAAAAATCAGAATGCACCAAAAATAGTTGATGATCAGAATTAACGCTGCTCTTCTCTAAACTGGAGAAGAGAATTTCAGCATCTCCTGGCTCGTCAGTCGCACAGGCAACGGCGCATCACACATTCCAGCAGCAAGGGAACAGTTCAGCACTTCCTGCCTGCTGAAGGTTCTGGCTCGCACTGGGTCTGGGCAATCACGTACGCTGGCCTGGCGCTGCCCTCCAACGCCATTTTGAGAGTAAAATCTTATTCATTGTGTATAAATGTAGCACGAGCATTTGATTCTCCTCATGCAGATGGAAAATAACAAAATAATAATTAAGAAAGTGCTACTGACATACTAGAACAAAGGCAGATGCAGAAGTTCAGATGAATAAACGGGGTAGCCCAGAGGCGGGTCCGCAGCCTGCACAGTGAGGTTTCGCAGGAGCACGGGGTGTGCCTGGATGCTGTAGCGCTCTTCGTCATCGTTTGTGGCGTACAGCAGCTCCCAGGACAGATTTGCCCACTGACCTCGGACAGCTTCGTCATTAAGCTTTCCCACTTGTACTAACAATTCCTGAAGAGTGAGGACTCGCCCAGTGTAAATTCCCTTTAAGAACAAACAGATCAAAATGTTCAGTACCTTCTCTGAGAAGATACACGAGTATTTTGGTTACAAAGCACTAAACAAAACTTTGGGATTACATGCTATAAATTTTGTCCCTTTGAAAATGGCAAAGCGTATGAACTAGTCTCCTCGATTCAATTCTCCCATCCACGAAGACAGTCAGGAAATGCTGCTGCATCTGAAGAACAATGCAGCGTGACTTTCAACAGCACTGGGGTCAGCTCCTGTCTAGTACAAGCAAACTTTGGTTGCACAGCCTTCGTGTTTTGGAACACAATTAAGAAAAAAAAAAAAAGCAGTGGAAAAGAATCCCTAAATTTGATCTTGCTTACTAGTCATTTTTCTACTTACCATGTTCGGGTCATGCCCCAGTGAAAAAAGGTATGGCTTCTCCTGAAGAACTGCTTGCTGCCACTCAAGATCTGACACCAGTCCAATGTACCAATCGTTTTCATATTCTTCCAGATAGTTAACCAGCTCTTTGAAGTTCTCAACTGGCCCCAGGCTTGCTTTGTCAACCATGAGTTTAAAGGTGTATCTGAAAGATATGGAAAGCCATACAGTAAGTAGCACAGCACACGACGGGAGGGAGAAAGCCTCTTGGGGCCAGAAAAGGCAGAGAGGCACCATCCAAGGTCAGCAAGCACCAGCAGCTTCATCAGTTACTGCTTGTCAGCTGAGTCACTAGAAGTTGGTACGGGTCTGCTTTTAGCTCACCCAGACGTAAAACACATTGGCTTAAACATCTTTCATTCACCTCAAATACTGTTCCTGCTGCCCGATAACGGAAAGTGCCAAACATCTAACTCCACCGCAATGCTCTTAGATTATGGGGACAATGAAAAAGGGTCGTTTTTTCCCCACTTAACACAGCAGATTTCCAGTGTTGGAGGCAGCTGCTGCGGGGAGGGGAAGAAGGAAGGAATCTCTGTATCATGGCCTTCACAGGGGTTACAGGCAATATTTATGTAGGAAGAAGCTACAAATAAATTTAAATGGTGTGGTTTTAACATGAACTACTCTTAGCAAAGTGATACTTACTTTCCAAGCACAGGACTCTTGATATCATCTTTATAAACTAAGGAGTATTTTCCCTTACCTGAATGCTTTTAACGCAAGCTGGAATAGCTCCGGTTTGCCGGTTAGCCAGTCCAAACCAACAGACCACGGAATACCGCCAGTGTACGCTCTGAAGACGTGGCTCGGGGCAGGCACGGTGTTATCCAGTCCAAACAGACCAAAACAACACGACAATACTCCATGGACGTATAAGTCTTTCAAAGCTTTATCTTTCATAAGGTCTTCAAGTAAATTGGAAGGCTTTTCTTTCAGATGAAAAAAGTCCAGTTGACTCAAAATGAAGTGGTACCACTCTTCTGGAAACCGCTGCCTCATTTCATTGACTTTGGAAGCAGGCACTGGGGCTGTTCTCCATTCTTCAGGGATGCTCAGCAGCTCTGAGTAAGAGCAACTAAACACAACCCGAGGTAAAACTTCTTGCTGTTTCCCTTTGTCTACAGCAGGAAGCCCAAGCACAACAGCCCTGTATAACTTATCTTCTGGTGACATTTCTCGTGGGATGTCTTGGCTCTGTGTTTCTACGGATCCTGGAATAGACAGGTGTACTCTTGGTGTAGTTCCCAACTGCCCAGCTTCTTTTCTGCCTTTCACCCTGCCACTGGGTTCAAGATCAAAAATGTCACTATCATCAGTCCAGTCCTCAATTGTATCAACGCTAAAGCTGTCTTCTTCCCGCAGAGGTCTGGACCTTTCTGCTGCACCACTATGCAAATTTTCTGGAAATGATCCTTTTCTGGTCTTGTCGGCATTGCCTGGGCTTTCCCGTGTTTTTGATTTTTTATAACAATACTGGACAAGCATCCAAACAAGCACTTTAATGAAATCATCTTTCAGATGCTTTAAATTCTCATGAGAGTCAATTATTCCAGATAACACATTTCTGGCATCGGAATACAGCCGCACAGGTAGAACAGTACAAGGAGTCAAAATGTGTCCAAAATGGTGATTAGGAGAGAGAATCTTTGTGTGCTCCTGATGTTCAAAGGCCATTTCAAAAATTTCATCGACTCTGTGAGCTTCAGCAGCGTGGCAGGATGTTTCCTGCAATTCTAGCCCCTAAAGCATAAATGAAAACAATCTGGTTTTAGTCTTCACCAGTACCCATCCTTAAACGCTAGCAAGCTGTTTTCTTGCAACAAAAATTTGCTGAAAAAATAAAGACTGTTGGTATTTCCCCAACTGAACCTACACATCTAACTAGAGAGAACAGTAATAGCAAAGCACTCACTACAACATTAGACACAGATCAATGTCTTAAAAAAAAATCTTTGCCTGATACAGATCTTATTAGCCAGCTTATTAGAGATGTGTCACAAGCTAGATGATAAAAAATTTCACATCTGCTAAGCATGTCAGCTGCAAGACTATGTAACACAGCAATAACATGCAGCTTAAAAACTGACTGCAACATTGGGTAGTTACACTGTTGAAATGTACAGCAAATACAGAAAAATACAACAAAACGTTTGCACAATTTCAAAACATTAACATGTCAGTCCTCAACATGCAGTTACCTTAATGTTAACACCACAGTAAGTGAAGCCTTTTTCTAGCACCAATATCCACATCAGTCTATCCTGAAACCGGCACAAGTAATGTGATCCAGGTAGAGAGAGACCTAGACAAGAAAAACAAAACAAACCCCAAAACTATGGTATTACTGTGGTATTGTATTGATGAAAACCTTTTCTACATGCCAACTGAGGAATTCAACTGCAAACACAAAATATTTCTGCATCAACATCACAATCAGTTAAAAACTGGCTCAGTAGGACCCCAGAATCTTAAAGGACCCAGCTGCAAAGCTAGATCCTGAAATTAGAGTGCTATCTTTGAAAAAGCTGTGGAAAACTGGGAAACCCTCACAGAACTGCAGACTACAACGTTCATACCGGCCCAGGGTTAAGCAACCCCACCCTCAATTCCCTTTGTAGGCACAACTTTCATGATTAAAGATCATCTTCGGCTGCATTTCCAAGTGCACAGTTCTTGCTGATGTCACCTGAAAACCTAAAATAATTCTTATTATTGCTGAATTATTATTATTAATGCCAAATACATTAAAGAATCATCATTTAGCACATGAGTATCTTAATGGCCCTATTTGCTGTGGAATATGAGGTTTATTTTTTGTGGGTGAAATTAAAAAATCTAACTCAATTTGTTACCTACACTACCCGTTCCCAAACTGACTTATCTGTATTCGAGACTGGTTAGAAAATATCCCTTAGGATCCAAAATTCAGAGCGTAAATGATTCTGATCAAGTGTCATAATATCACATCCATTTTATAGAGACAAATAGGAGCAGAGAGATCAAGATCCACATTTTCAAGAGCACCTGCTCATCTTTAAAGATTTGTGAATCAGTATCGTACATTAACAGCACATACAGTAGAAATCACCTGTAGTCTTTCTGAGGTACCTGGGGGGGGAGGGGGGAAGAAATCTGATCCCACTGTCTTAAGTTTGATATCACCAAAAATGCAGCCACACAAATGAAACTGGAATTTGAAAATCACGTTCTGAACAACTTCAGAGCACGCATCAAATTAAGTAGTATTCAAAGATCCAGCTATCTGGTTCTCACGATAAAAAATTAGATGACATGTCCAAAAAAATGCTACTGTTTTCACTCCTATTTCAATAAATTTCAAACCTATTTCAATAAAAAGTGCAATGTCAAACTTCCTTGCAGCTGGTGGTTATACTGTATTTAAGTTACAGCCTACTGTCATCTTCTCCCATACAATGGTGCTGTTCTTCACCATGACATTTACTGCCAGCTTATGACCTGCTTCTGCTCCCACTCACATCCAAGTGATCACTCACTTGCAGAGAATTCTAGTTTTAGAATGTTGTAAGATGAAATCAGTGAAACCAACCATTAAGCTGTAGTTAAATTTTAAGTAACCTTTTCTATCCCACTGAGCTAATGAAGTGCATTTTCTTGCTAACATTTTGCAGAGATTTTAATTCTTTTCTTGCTAGCTGTTAAAGCTACTAAAACTCCTTTACATAGAAAAAAGTATGGTTTTAAATTAAGAGAGGCACACAAAGCGGTACCTCTTCATTTTGAACTCATCCGAGAAATCACATTTTTTCTTGCTTGAAGACATTAATTCTCAGATTTTCCCATTAAAGAAGAGACTTTTTCCCCCCCTCAAGACTAGTGTTTTAAATTATTTAATCTGAAGCATACATGCCACCAGTCATGATGGTAATGGGCAGAAATATATATATAAAGATGTATAGCTAAAAAATATGTATAGATATAAATTGGATATACCAGGTATACAACAGATATTTATAAATATATTTAACCCATATATATTATTTTAGGTTATATATATCTTATATATCTATTATATATACCAAAATACATAGGCTGTAGACAAACTGAAGTGTCTTTCTTGAGAGAAAAACGCTTCGTAGTTTTATTTTTTTAACACCTCTCTCTAAACTAGCACTAAAACTGCAGCAAAGGTTTCCTAGGAAAGCACTCACATATAGTCTTCAGAAAAGTGTGATTAAGGTTAACTTCCAGTGTCTTTAAATATTAAGTCTATTTTTTCTAGTCATAAGCCATTTTCTAAGAGGTTTACACTAATATTCGTCTCTTGTCTTTGGGCAATGATCTTTTGGTTATTTAGGTTACACAAAGACTGTTTCTCAAGAAAAATGAGCTTGCAGTTTTAACAGTTATTCTGTCTCCAGCTGGGCAGGAGACTGGGCATTTCTCCACCTCTGTTTATACAATGCTGTGAAATGCCCATCATGATGGCTTTCACAGGTTCTAAGACCACAAGTCCTGTTACAACCCCGCCCTAACTGCCTGCACCAGACACCACATTAAGCCTTATCAACTGGTTCTATTCCGAACCGTTTACGCCTGGTTGGGCTGTATCACGCAGCTGACAAACACCCATATTCACTATACCTAAGCAACATTGCCAGCTTATTATTCTGTGATTATCAAAGTCGCCTTTTGGATCCCGAGTAACAGGACTGATGCAGAGAGACAGATGCATACACGACCACAAAGAGCCGTCTGAGACACCTCCTCTCCACCAGTCGGTGGAGAACTCCTGAATTTATCTCCCTGGTTAGGTGGGATGAATGCACACCATCCTTTTTTGTTCAGTATAAAAAGACTAGGATTGATACTGTTTCATCAGCATTTAGCGTCTCCTTATTTTAAAGATAACAAACCAGAATTATTTTCTTACAAGAATGTGAGAAGTAGAGATGTATGAGAAGTACAGATAAAAGTAGTAACTTTTTCCTCAATTAAACAATCTCTGAATATCAGATTTAACCTACGCCATGAAACTTGGTTTGAATCAGATGCCGTGATTCTCCTGTTCTCCAGCAAAATCATGTTTCCTAAAATATTTAGCTACATCCCTTCAGAGTGTTGCTAACATACCTACCTAGGCTACCTGCTGCCAGTGCAGACTGCAGAGCGATCGCCAGGCTTGGAACCATCTGCTGGTAGTACACAGTATCGGAGCAAACGCACGCTGCGGCACCCACAGGCCCTGGCCAGCTTCGGATCGGCCTGGGAAACCCAATCAAAAATACCGGCAGTGTGAAGAGAGGCAGCAAGGGAGAAGAAAGGAGCGCAGAGATGGCGATGAAGGTCAGCAGGATCGGGAAAAAAATGACATTGAGTGTGATTAAGGTGGCGGTAGATTTACGACGTTGTTTTTTCTCTGTCCATGATGTCAAAAGAACAGCTATGGCAAACTGCAACTTTGAGACAAACTGAAGCAGTCGGTCCCGTAGGATACCAACCTGCAAGATACATACAACAAGCACGTTCATTTTTATCGTACCATATTCAGCACTGCCAAAGCTGCCTTATCTACAGTAGTTTTAAGAAAATGAGGCGTGATTATCATTGACTGGTATTAGAGCATATATCTTAGTACTCAGTTTTTTAGCTTCTACTTGCTAGGTCCCGGACTCTGTAATTCTCTAGTAGAGAAGGGCAAGGAAACAAAGACTTTAAGTGACAACTATTTGCTTAAATTTACATTATGCCAATTACCAGCAAGAGTCTGAGTCCTGTATCGAGGCTCCTGTTCCACCAGAGGTCTGGATTAAACACCACCATTTGTGCTATTGACACAACCACTATGTCCAGGAGAGCGTTTTCTGTATTCTGCCAGACCTAAGATAAAGATATGTTAGACATACACTTAAAAATGTATTTATTTATCCATCTCTGCTTTTATGACTTGGAATATTTCTTCCAAGTCACCTTAATACTAAAGTCATGTAGATGATTTCTTAGGCTAACATATTTAAAATTCAAATTACCATCCTAAATATTCTTGTGAATCCAATGCAAACAGACACAGAATGAAGATTTTGTAGCGAACGGTCTAGTGACAGGAATGCTATCATAGCAAACGGAGACACTGTAATTGAAATAAAAGAATCATTGATTTCCTTTCAAAAACATAATTAAAGTCTACAGAGGTAAGCAGTCTTATTGCAGTTTGGAAATTTGTGTGCAAAAAGAGAACTCCTCCCTTCATTATTACAAACTCCTCTTCATATTACGCTTTCAGGACACCAAACAGCGTATTTGCACTAATGGCACAAGATGGCAAACATTTATGTCGATGCTTAGTTGTTACTTGCTCTTACTTTTGTTGTTGTTTGTTTCCCCAAGAGAATGGAAATACTTAGTAAAAATAAACATGGGAATAGCACTCATCAATCCACTTCCCCAAACTGTTGTTTCTTTATGAAATTAAGACAACTTAAATCAAATTTTGGTTCCCCTAAAGTAGATACATTTGTTCCTAACCTACCAGAAAGGGCACCGTTCCCTTCACTAGCAAGTTGTAAGAACCAAATATTTAGCCAGCTTGAAGACTCTCAACTGACTTTTGTTTCCGAGTATCTTTTAAAAATCTACAATAGCCCTTTTTTCAGAAGTGAGTACTGATGTTATAACTAAAATCCTGTCAAAGGCCTTGCTTTCTGAGCTGGACTTTTAAAAAGCTCAACTTTTTAGGTTTACCCCTAAAAAAAGAAATACAATCACTTATCACTGTCAAATATTCTGAACCCGTAATTTTGACCTCAATGAAAAATTTAGCAAAACATCAACAAATATTTCCAGCTACTTGGTTTTAATTAGTTCATTCATAGAATCTTGCACATACAGTAATTCTAGTGTTGTTTCAAATCTTCCTACAAGCATCATCTAACAAACAACAGACAGTGCATATTCCTACCTAGTGTTAGTAAAATCCTCCTGACAACACCAACTTTCATTAGCCTTCTTTGCTTCTCCATGAACACAGTCACAGTCCTGACATCCTTTGGATAAATGGGGTTTCGGAAGACTCCAAACAAGTACACTCTCTGTATCTCTCTAAGAATCCACGTAATTATAAGTAATACGATCAGAATGTAACTCGCTACAGCCTGAGGACTGGCTTTGGAGAATGATGAAAAGCCTGCAAACCGATGCAGCAGGCTAGCTTCTATGAGAGCAAATGTCAATATAGTCAAATAAAAAATAAATTCCCTCCACCCAAATTGTATTCTAAGACCACTGTGCATATTTTTAGATTTGCTGGAGGCTAAATGGCTGATCATGGTGTGTTTGAAGGCAAAACCGATCTCGCTTAGGTTAAGACTCAGTATGAACCCAAATCCAGTCATGAAGAGGATCACACCGAGAGTGCTGCGAATGAAATACGATGCTATTGCTGTTCCAGCAGAAATGAGAAACATTACTAATAACCTGTGAAGGAGAAAATAAAAAAGATTTGCTTGAAAAGAAAAAGGTTATAAACAATATTGATATATTTTACAATTATATAAACAACATTTACTTTGTGTTACTTGACATGGGTGAACCTCCTAGTCCAAACTCCAACAGTTGTTCCATTCCCCACAGAAAAAGTGCGTCAAGCGGGGGCAGAACTCCCATTGCCCACAAGAATGGCAGAAAAAGAAATATGATGTGCAAAATCTGGTTTGTCTGTTCTAGAATGGGTGTGTTGACAGCAAACCTGGATAAAAGAAAAAATGTATTTGACTTCTGTGAAGGAAAAGGTAACTGATGTGTGGGAAAACATTTTGTTTAACTACTACAGCAAATCCAGAAGTATAAACATTACATATTCAATCTACAAAACCTCAGCTAGTATGTTTTAAAAGGAAAAATAAGGACATACATTTATGCTTGGGGCAGTACTACACTAATCAGAACATCAGAACACAGGCTAATTTTTCATTCAAAAGATCTGAAGCCTTCAGATTACCTAAATGAGTCAAGTAATGGAAGTATCCTAATTGTTTTGATACTGTTGTGATAATACACTTAAGAAATACTTGAGCAAAAAGAAAGGTCCACAAGCTCTAAGACCTCAACCATTTAACAAAAAAATGCTAAGTATTTTTTTTAGAATTAGAAAAGCAAAACTTCATGCACACAACATGTATGTGTTAACACTGAAAGAACTGGCATGTTGCCTGTACATCAACAGATAAACTCTATGAATATAAAATGTTATTTTCTACGTAAAAGTATTAAAATGTTCCTGAAAAAATGCAAAGATTAACATTAGAAATCTGCATAAGTTCTAAGGCATATGTACTTCACCAGCTAGCTTATTAACTTTAAGGTGAACTGCTAAGATACTTGATTTCTCTCTACTTCTTACTAAATAAGTAAGGAAGCTTCAAAGGAATTTTGTCAGGAATTTAAAGAATGTCTGAATTCTCTCCTCAGGAAATTAGAAGAATTTGGAATCCAAGACCACATATATAATTCTCATAACTGAAGAGGTAACTAGGGTAAATTATTATTAACAACAACAAAAAAAATTATCAAAGACATTTCCAAGTGCAAAACTAGTAAAATCAAACAGGCTTTTTTTTTTTTTTTTTAATGTGTTTGAAGTACCCCAGCCATAAAATAAGTATATGTGACAAAGTGATACAAATATCACCTGACAGAGAGAAAGAATGCATAAAGTAAATCTAAAAGCATCTTGCTGTAAGAGATTTTACAAATACTTCAGCTAAGACACTCATCTCAAATGTGGAAATATAGAAGACCCCCATTTGTAGACTGACAGAGTTCTTTTGCATTACAAAAGCATTTAAAAATCCAAGTTCAAAATCCACATAACAAAGATATAGCAACATTCACATTTGCTTATCCATTCATTAAACCCAAATTCATGGTCGTTTTTTGCCTGTAATTTAAAACCCTCTGCAATCACTTTACAAAGATTAAATTAGAAAATATTCAAGGATGAAATCTAGATATAAATCCAGTGCTCCTGAAGTCTGCAGTGTTTAGATCTACGATTCCAGGTCAGGGACACGTCTTTTGAAAACGTCTTTAAAAGAATGTAGATGCAGATGCTCTTGTAGAAAAACACTGAAATTGACACAGTAGAAGACAATTTTAGCTCTCCTTTACTTAGAAACTGCTCTAACTGCTCTTCCTAATTTACGTGGAATGCTATAAAAATTTATGAACAACATTTTATGCACAGCGTAGAGCCTTGATTTTTACCATATACTCTTCTAACTTCTTGGGAGTTCCTACAGTTGAGTAAAATCTCAAAAAAATTTCCTCAGAAGAATAATTTAGTCTTTCTCATTTAAAATATATAGAAAAAAAATTAATTAGCTAAATGCTGTATTATGTTTACCTGTGTGCAAGATCCACTGCAATAAAGATAAAAATGTAGAAAGGTCTCATCAGAGCTGTGATTTCATAAGTATCCAGTGCTTGGAAAGTAGCTGTTTCAGTAGCTGTATTTATAATTAATGAATACTCTCCTATACATACAGTCACCCATCCAAAGACAAAAATCATAACAGTTCCTCCAATGTTGCTATATAGCAAGGTTATTCTGTTTGGCAGCAAATACCAAGTTCCCAACCCACACAATACCCCTGCCAGAAGGGAATGAAATACAGTGTTGATTATATACTTCTTGCCAGGAATAATAAATTTTACTGTCTCTGAACCTACACAGCTGGAAAATTCAAACTCATCTTCATCTGTAAGGGTATTCTGAATTTGCATTCTTTCTACTGTCACTGTTTTCTGTTTTGCATATAGGTTTGTCATCTGAAGAATAAGTGCAGTAACAAACATCAGTCCTCCTGAAAGTGCTGCGGTATAGTAGTCTTTCATAACGCCTAATTGGTACAAAAGCGTTCCTACTCCTCCCAAAACCCATGGCACCAAGAAGAGAATAATCTGATTCACATAAATGTAAGGAGGGGCACAATAGCCTAATTTAAACCGGGGACCTCCCAGCAGAGTCTGTGGAAAGCGCTTCAAGAAGAACTCCTGTTTGTAATCATTCAGCAGAGGTACATCTGGCCCCATTCTTATTACTCAGGAATGCTGGATGAATATCATTTTTCCTGGAAAAGAACAGAAAGAAAAAGACAGAAAGATTACTGAATCTGTAATTCAGAACTTAAGCAGGGAATTCTTTTGTCCTGTTTACATTTCCCAAGTTACGAAGGAATTCTGACATTTATTAGTAGACATTATCATAAAGCACCCCCAGAATCTGCTAGAATACAACTAATAAGCAAACACCTAAAATGAAAAAAGACTATCTATTTCAAAATAAAGATTATGTTCATGATCTGAAGCGTTAGGCATCAAATAAAACACATAATCTGTTCTTAGGAGATGATAAAACCAACTCATCTCCACACCAGAACATCTTCTTAAAACTCAAATATTTTTCCATCTGGTCTGATTCCAATCACATCTTGCCACAGACCTCTGATGCCAATTAATCCTGTTAAGGATCTCCATAATCACAGAAGAGTCAGTGATTTCAGTGAATAGCCACATAAGTACAAGGATACAGACATTCCGAGATCCCTATAGAAATCAAAGCCTTATGAAATAAACTAACTGTAAAAAAAAAGAAGAAAAAAAAAAAAGTAGAAGCAGTAAAAATTGTTTCCCACATCAGCATTTTACTGTCCTCCTTACACAGCTGAGTTGCAGGACAGGATCTCACTGTAATAAGCACTATACAAGACATAAAATAAACTGTTCACTTTCTGCTTTCTAAAACATTAAATAAAAAACAAACGCAATACTTGTGAGTTGTGGCAGAATCAGTATATATTCTTCTGTATGTCAATGGAGAAAGCTGAAAAAAGGAAAAAAAGATACCTGTAAACATTTACAATGAGTCATCAAATAGAAATCAGATATAAACCCCCATTTAGAGAGTATCAGGCAAGGAAGAAATGATGAACGTAAAATGGTAACTATGATATTCAAACATGATTTTATGCTACTACTCATGAAAGCAAGAATCCATGAATGACAATTAGAAATACTCAAGCTGAGAAACAGGGTGAAAAAACCAGCACAAAAATGCAATGCGAAAGCACTTAATAATCATTCTTAAAAAAAAAAAAAAGATGTTGATGTGCATTAGAAAATGTGCAAGTACTGGAATTCTGACTTTCTTCTACTGGAACTGTATAATCTGATGAATACCTATTAGCCAACACTGCTGATACATTAAAAACTAAATACTCGGCTGCTGGGGAGCTTCCAAACTACTGTGATCCTTTCTTTAAACAGTATCAAATGCTTTTAGGCGCTTCTGAGAACAATTTACTCTTTGTGTTTAATCAGGTATCAATCACTTGACTGTACGTTGATATTGGTCATCACAGGACTAAGTTAGAAACAGTGCAAATAAGACAGATTAAAGGCCATTCATATGCATTATATATGCATTATTACAACTGTGAATTTGCTTTCAGGGTTCGCTAAATTCATACACTCCACAATGAAATGCAGGACCCCACAGGCTCTGTAACTACTCTCCAGGTAGGCTGTGGAATTACTTTTTTTTTTTTTTAAAGTACAAATTCCAAATTGGAATTTTTACACTTAGAATACTGAACATGGAATACTGAAAACATACAGGTTTTTTGGTCATTCTATGTCAAGCCATTGACAGTTTCTTAAGGGAAGCAGAAGGCAGCAGGGAGCCTTAATGGAAAAGACACACATTGACAACGGAGAGGGGAATTCATCGCAGTCAGCTCAGGAATTTGCAAATGTAACAGGGACACACCCAACTAAAAAACAAATTTCAAATGTAATTTAAAAAAAAAGTCACAATTCGGCCAATCTTGTTTAGGAAAAGAAACACTATTTAGAGGGCAACATGGGCACGAAACTAAGTTGCTGTGAAAATTATGTGCAGTAGATTTCAACACATGTAAATGATACAAGTTGAGTTTAAAAAGAAACAGAACCAAAAGGTGCATAGTTTTCCCTGGAAAAGTTTTCTAGCAGCTGTGTTTTTCTGCTCTAAGAAAGGCTATTTTTGTTTCAAGTTCTAGTCTGCATTTGTGTTTCTCAGTTTATATTGCTAAGAAAATGTTAACAAAACATTCCTCTTACAGTTTCTGTGTAAACAATAGACATCTTTGTGTGAGACACAAAAGACTATGCACATAAACAATATAGTTCTACTTGGCTATACTCCAAAATGAGCCATAAAAAGATGCGTATTTATTTATAAATGAAAATCCCAAGACTTTTGCTCACAAACTAGGGAAACAATACCCTCAACTATCCTCCTGGCTTCCAAATAGTCAGGTAGCACATTAGGACTTCAAAGAGGCACTCATGCGTGTGTCGTTATTTCTGTGCAAACCCCTAGCAACAAGACTCCACATATTAGTAAGTGTTTACAGGACCTGGCTTCAATATACATTCCTACCATACAGGCCTGGCCTGACTTTGACAACTTGCCTGGATACCCAAACAATCTGCACCACAACAGTTTGTCATCACCAGCAGGGATCCATGCGACTTAGATACTCTCGTAACAAAGATGGTAAAAGGGCTTTAACGCCATAAAGACATTTCACAAGTTCCCCCCTGCAATACCCTCTCTATGTCCTTGTTAGAAAAGGAAACAAAGCAAATCTTGCTCAAATTCAGTCAGAAATTCACAGGGCGTGAATTTTTGTCTAAACAAACATCATCCTTCTCGTCTACTGATGGCAGATCAGCTCAGTTTGGTTTTATTTCAAGCAGATTACAGGAGAACACGTGTACAGCTCTCAGCCATCTAAGCCACTGAAGTACATAAGGCTTAAATATACTTACCTCAGTGGTCTTCCAGGTCTTTTCATGTGAAACTAAGTAACAGTTATAAACTACCTGCTAGCACAGGAGGGACGAATGCCAGATAGGGAGGTGCAGGGGGAGCCGCAGACAGCCCCTGTCCAGGAAAATCCGTACGCACCCTGTGCCCACCTATGTGCCCGGACACCTGCACCTCTGCTCCACAGTTAAAGATTCAGCTGTGCCGCTGGCCAGCTTCCAACCCAGGAGCCAGATGGAGCCGGCTGGGGGCCCATCCTCAACAGCACTGATGGCAACCCCCCGTGAGACCAGGGACGAAGCATTTGAGGCCAACACGCTCCTGTTACGGGAAGCGCGTCCCGGGACCACCTTTGGGAAGGGCCGCAGGCCACCTCCTTCCAGAGACACCTCTGCATCTGACCAGGCGGGCTCCCACCAGAGCCACCACACCTC
>KL267725.1:11030-34350 GCA_000699545.1 Podiceps cristatus | reverse complement strand
ATTTTTTTTTTTTTTTCCCCAGCCTATTTTCAGCACCTTCTCCTTCCCGAGCTGGGGTCTCAGTCCAACAAGTCACCCTGAGTTCACCTGGACTTCTCGGCTTAAAGTTAAGCGCGTGTGTAAAACCTCTGGAGCTGTGGCAGCAGCTGCTCTTTCGACCTGGGTGCTGCCAGCCCACAGGCAGTTGCTGAAAGGAAAAGGTCCGGTTCTGCTTTCATTTAAACCAATGCCAATCAGGAGCAGCTCTGGTACGATCAGCTGGTGAATGCTGATATAAAACTAGCTTGAGAGGTGAACCAGACCCTCTTTGTCAAACGCTTACCGGTTCCCCCCACCCCAGCTCTGAAATTTTCAGGGCTTTCCTTAGAGCGGCATGGGTTAAAAGATGCTCCTGCTGAGCTCTGCCCCACATACAGGGAAACTTGGTTCCTGGTAGCTGGTGAGCGGACGGCACACATTCATTTCTTTCGAGTGAGCAATAGCCATATAAAAACATCCGTGCACAAGCAAATACTGTGTGACCAATCTGTCTGGACAGTGTTGCCAAGACCTCTGTTCCCCAGTTCCCTCAATTCCACTCAATTTGAGCGCAATTTGAATTTTTCTACTCATTTCTCATCCTTGTTTTGAGACTTAGACTTGCCTCCTACTTCCCCCCCCCTCCCCGCCCATCTTTTGATTAATGCATCAAAACCCTTCTTGTTTTCCCTTTCTACTAAAATTCCCCGACGTGGTGCGTCCCCAGTCATGCCTGAGTCGCTCCATCCTCCCCGCTTCATCTCCTCAACTTCAGATCCCACTATTGGGTATTGTTGCTCTATTTCCAGTGGCACTAATTAAACAATAGGTTATGGAGAGCAAGACCCAAAACCATAACTTTAAATGTCACAGACGTCTGATAGGATAAAAGGGCAAGACATGGCAGGATGCTTGCTTCTACATCAAGGTAGCAAAACACTCCAGACAATACCTTTTTTTTTTTTTTTCCCCTGAAATGCTGGATGAGGCTAAAGATAACCTTGAAAAGAAGAGTCTGATAAAGAAAGCAAACTGGGAACTGCAAAGAGACTCTTGTCTTCTTTTGGGGGTCTTCAGATTATGCTTGGAAACAGCATCAAGCCACCATGGCAGCTGTCAAAAAGGCTTGAGGTCAGTGTAAGTAGGAAAAAAGCAGCTAAGCAGTTTCTTTCCAAATCAAAAATATCCCAGTCTCAACCAGCTGTCCTTAAATGTGGCAGAAAATCCACTGTGGTTCAAAATGTTGTTGTTTTTTTTTTTTATCCTAGAATAGGTAAGTCAAGACAGTTTGAATTTTAGGGAAAAGAAAAAGAAAAAGAAAAAGAAAAAGAAAAAGAAAAAGAAAAAGAGAAGTCTAAGCTAAATGTAATGACATTCCTGATAGAAGATGAGAGGATTCCTAGTCCCTCTTTCTTCCCAGCTTTCAAACTTCATTGCTTTAAGCAAAGAAACTAGCTTTCTTTTCCTAAAAGGAAAAAGGCTAAAGGGAATGAGCACTGGGGTACCAGGGTAAAAGAGTAATCACGATTCCTTCCTCATCTGCTTCACCATTTCTTTCCTTCTGAAATTTGAAACACCTGCTCGGAGTGATTTACCTCTTTACCGGTATTTCTACAAAAGCCACAGTAGCCCAAGTGCACCAAGCAATGGGCAGGCATCGACTCCCACAGCATGTGGGGACAGTTCACACTGCAAAGTTCAGCTGCATCTGGTGAAGAGGGGGGTTTGAATCTAAACCTACAGGAGAGGGTTCTTTTACTTCAGGGACCATTAAATGTTTCAGAACTGGTTCTTATCCACAACACAGAGCTTTAAATACATCTTCCATTAATTTATGAATCAAAAAATCATCACCTGGGACTCAGGGGGCTCCTAGAAGAGGAGGGAGGCATAGGCCAGCATAAACAGGTCAGGCACTGACCCACCCCAACGGCCTGAGCTATTAAAACATACGAGCTGCTGAGCCAATTCACAACATTGCCTTTGCTTTCAGTATTTCCGTGTGATAAGGCAAGTCAGGTTTCCTGGGACCACCCGGGCCACCCAGTGAGACCCACCCATATAAGTCTAAAATTAGTGTGAGCAGAACCGAGAGCTGGGATACCCTTGGCAAGGCTCAGAGCTGTTTTCTAACCCAGGTGCACACAGAAGGCTGCCCATTATAAAAATCATAATCAAGATGACCACAAGCTTTGGTTATAACCCACGTGATTTGTACAAATCAGTCTATGAGCTCCAAAACTAGCTATGTTTGGTTTCCAGTGGATTTGTGTCTCCTGACTTACAGCTATATTGCTGAAAGAAGGGCTTAAATGGCAAACAAATGCCAGAGGGAGGTATTTGAAGCATACCAACTGCAGGAAAAGCAGGTAGAGTTTGCTCCTTAAAGCCCAGAGAATTTGCACAGAAGAATATGACAGAAGAGATTTTTCTGGTAGCTATGAGGCCCTTAATAAATCTTTCTCCACAGTTAAAGTACGCTTGTTGTCAGAAACTGGAGTGGGAGAACAGGTGAGCTCGTGCTGCAACTTTCTTCTCCTCAGCAGGGAGGACTATATGGTCAATTCTCTGTTACTGGCTCCAAAACATCACCCAAGAAGTGTGCGTGGGTCTTGTCAGAAATCTGGAGGAAGCAAGCACCTCTGAGCCCACTGTCCCTTTCACCAGGCAGGTGAAATCTGAGTTTGAAAGTTACTGAGGGGATGCCATCAGATCTGCTTATAGGTGTGACAGCATTTCTTCATTTCTTTTGGACAGTAGCATTCAGAAAGGAGGAAATAGCTCTACTCATAGCAACAGTTGATAATAGAAAGAAAGAACACTTAGGAGAAAAACAAAATTAAAAGGTGCAGGGAGGGAATAAATTACACTTTCCTATTTTTTTTTGTCTTTTGCTTCCTCCCCCATTAGAAATTTGGAAAAGTATTTTGACAGACAGGAAATCAATAAAAACTTGACAGAAGTTGTTGCTTTTGGTATGAAATTGATGGAAAATATCAATGAAATCTCAGAGCCAGTATCTGATTGCTGGTATCTGATTTGGCACTAATGAGAATTCTTCATTCTCTCTTGTGTCGCACAAGTAAGTCTGGACAACTAGACCTGGAGGTTACAGATGTCCTGTCCCTTAGCCCCTTTGGCAGTCCAAAGCGAAGGGATGCAGCATTTACATGAGGCAACAGCATTCAGAGAGGGCCGGATAGCTGAGCCGAGCACGCAGGAATTAGGAAGAATTAAAGCTCCCCATGTACAGTGTGTGTAGGATGCACTCGGCGTGGTGCTCAGTGAATGGGCAACAGCTAAGTCTTTCCCCTTTATACTTCTCGTTCAACATAGCACTGTGCCATCTTCCTGGGACACCAGCCAACCTCTGCTCAAGTATGGCAAGATTAATTTCTTCGTGGTGCTCATCACTAATCTGCTGGTGCTTTGTAGGCATCAATGAATATCTTCTGCTTTTTAACTTGTCGCACAGGGATCAGCAGAAAACTGGGGCACAGTGAGATTAAGGTCAAAATCATCTGCTAATTCATAGTGTCCAACTTGAGACTTCCAGGATCCTATAGAAGAGGAGTTCCACTTTGGTAGAAGATTACATGTCCAGTGGCTGGTGGCTTCAACTACAGATGTGAGAGCAAAGCACTTCTCCAGACCGTAACCTGTGCATTTCCCATGAGCTTATGAAAAAAATAGGAAGAATGGGCACTGGGAGACACCAGGTTCGAGAGACTTGCACTGCTTCATGGAAGAGCCCTGTTACAGATTTAACAATTCCTGGTCTTGTTTGCTTTTAACATGAGACTTTTTATAGACCTTGCCTTATTGCTTCCTACCTTTCATTTTCTCTAACGAGCACACCAAAGGTATCACAGGCCAAAGTTGCACAGAAGTTGGAAGCCAGCGGGGGAGATGTATATGCACACACTTATATGGAATATTGCGGGGAATGTAACTGAAGGCTGTGTGGCAATGAACAGACATAAGGGCAGAAGCAACCCAACCATCGTATAGGCATTGTCTTCCTTTGGAGTGCTTAGAAACTTCAACTTTATTTTTCCACAGACTTTTCTTAAGCCAGAATCTGACACTTGGGAAAAAAGCCTTTAAAATATTATTGTTTTATTAACATTGTTTTTCATATTCCCTCAACTGCAAAGTCTGTGCTTCAGTTATCATCAGTCCAGCTGTGCAGTCACAGGGAGCCATTAAAGCTTCTGAAATGACCTAAAATAACACCTCAAATTTAACAGCATCAAGACTTTCAAAGTCCATTATCACAGCACCAGCCAGGTGCTGCAAGGTCCAAACCAAGACTCCTGTGGACTTTCTCCCTGGAAAGAAGAGAAATTCCTTCTTTTCAAGGGCACAGAGTTCACATTTCGAACCCTGCAAGGAAACCATTACAGACGCCGCAGCACATGCCTGGGTAGAGAAACATACAGTGATAGAAGGGAAAGTTTTCATGTCTTTGAGACTTTCAGGAGAGAAGAGGTGGGAACTTCAAACTCCTACTTGGAAAAGAGAGGAGGAAAACTTCAAGTTAACCTAAAAATCCCCAGTAAGACCGGTACCACAGGACGGCCACTTACAGATGCCCGAGAAGTAGATGGGGCAGAGTCACAGCAGCCAGTGGTGTAAACGGTTGGCATTAGGTCGGTCAAAGGGTATGTGGAATAAGGGGGGAAAAGTTATTCCAGTATAAGGACAGCAAATGTCAGCATTAAGATTAATCACTGGGGGATCTAATGGGCCTTTGGCAACTTCCTCTTCCTGAGAAATAAGGTGATAGGAAGCAATAATTTATTGTCAGACTTTACAGAGGTAAATCACACAATTAATTACAGAAAACCAAGAAAAACATACTGATGTCCTCCTCTTGCCTTAGCTTTTTTTTTTTTTTTTTTTTTTCTTTTTTTAGAGGAAAATATTTCTACCCACAAACAGGTAATGCATGAAATAACAATCATGTGAAGATGGGATTACAGTGTATTCCCGTGCTTCAAAATCATACTCTTCAGTTTCTTTCTGCCAATAGCTGAATCATCCCAGAGAGGATTCAGAACAGAAAAAAATTCATGGTTATATTTTAGAAGAAGTGTTTTGCATTTAAAGTAGTGTCCAGCTAAAAACACATCATGGAAGCATCCTCTGTTTCTCTTGGCCTTTTCAACTAATCCTAAAATCTTTATAGCCCCCAAAAAATCCTTGCAGGCGTGCTCTGAGGAAATCCATAACAGAGGCAAGGACTGCACGGGCTCGCAGGTCCTTCCTGGGCCCAGTTTACAATACACAAAAACCTGCTTTTGACTCCAAGGTGCAGTGGTCACGGGGCTCTTTGCACTGCTTGAACCAGCAATAAATCCTTGATACCTTAGGGACAGGGAGCTCAGAAATAAGTGGTTTCCTAACAGCAGAAAGGGGTATTTTTTTCAGGCAGCAGAAGATAATAGTCTGGATTAAGTCTAACAGAGGCCCCAAACAGCACAACATCCCCCTCACACCTCCACAGGTCCCAACCCCACTTGTGGGGAGCTGGGGTTGAATGAAATGAATGGCTGCCGATACCCCCCACTCCCCCAGCCGTGGTCAGGCGTGGGGGACGAGAGGAAAACAATTGTCCCACCGGAGGCCAGAGCCGTTTTCTGCGTCAGAGCTGGTTTTCAGACCTGCAGAGTCAAAGAAGTGCGCTCCTTCACAGGCTACGATCTGACCATGTCTCCAGGTTTTTGGGGTACTCCCAAGGGAAGAAGCTTTTCTTTGTTAAAGAAGTAAAAGCTGAGAGTCTGTAATCCTACGATTGCAGGAGCTGGGTCTCTAGGTCTGATTGTGGCTCTTTATTTTGGTTGAATCTTTTTTTCTTCCACACTTGGTGGCACACACGCGTGGAAAGCAGCCAGGAGAGCTACACTGGAAGGAGGCAGGACAGACCAACCAGCCATCAGTGGTGCTCGTGGCAAAGGCCGTGACAGGCAGGACGGTGTGAGACAGACCATCAATTCATTTTCCATCCCACAGGTGTTACAAGTTATTCCCACGTCTGACACCTCTTCTGGACCCTTCTCTGTACAAGAAACATGTTGGGTTCTGGAGCCTCTTCTGAAATGAAGAAGAGCTACAGAAAAAACCTTCTCCAGAACTAGAAGTCCACTGTGTTCACCATATTTTGCTATTAAAGGAATGTCTCTGAGAGCCTGAGGATTGTGCATCAAGTACACTAGAAAAATCTCAGGCCTTTTTTGGCAGCTGAAGAATCGACATAAGTAGATGACATTAAATTGTCCTGAAAAGTATGTACTTAAAAAAAAAAAAAAAAGAAAAACAAACAATGCACAGAAAAATGCTTTAAACATAGCGTTTACTTCTAATGTAGGTAGTTTAAGTTAAGTATCTTGTATGTTTTGGGTAAAATGTTATAACAATCATGCAGTTAAGATCAAGGGGTTTTTTCAATTTTAAACCTATTTATATATACTTATTTATAAAAAATGTCTTTAAGAAAGAAATTACACAACGGCTTAGCTCAACTGCCTTTTTTTTTTTTTTTTTCTAGAAATTGTCATTAGAGGTCAGCAGGGGGCTATATGTTGAGTTTAAACATCCTTGTTAAAACATCTATCACTGGAAAACCAGTACCTACATGGTTGAGTTCGAGCCAAAGATAGGCTAAAAAATATTGTTGTATAGATAACAAAGTAAGACAGAACACCTGGGCTAGCAAAAAAAACCCCACCCATAAAAAACCCCCAACACCCCCCCCCCAAAAAAAAAAAACCACCACCAAAAAACCCTAACAACACAAATAATTCAAAGTAGAGCTCACAATCAGACTTAAATCCTCTTATTGACCACCTGATGCTTCATGCACCTGCCCCAAACTCTTTTTCAGACAGAGAAGGATGACACCAGATGCATATCTGCACCAACCCTTGCTCACAGACTCTTTCTCTTCAGAGGGAGGTTTGACATGGAAACCTTAATTTCAGTGTATGGTACAACAAAACCAATTACCTATGGATGTGTCACGTGACAGAGGAATGGGTCATTCATGCCATTCTGGAAGGCAGCTGAACATTGCCCCTTCCATACATGTTATCCTTCCAGTCATGTCTAACTGCAGTAGGAAAAAAAAATAGTTATGAGTCCATTTTCCTAACTACTAAGGCAAAAGATCTGCAGGATAACAACATAGATTCCCCAGTAAACATCTAATTCAGCTAAATATTTTTGCACCAGTGAAGTTTTCCACTGAGCCCAGTGCTAATGTGGCCTATGCAGCTGTCCAGGCTTAGGATGAGTGGTAGCTGGCTGTCCTCTTTTTCTTCTTTAGATTAATTCTGTGCAAGTTTTCATATTGATTTTCACAGAAGCAGAAAGAAGTCCTTAAATTAGTATGTTTATAATAGTGACTCTTCAGAGAAGTTAAACTTAGCATGGAATTGCCTCTTTTCAGTGCAGTTAATCTCCACCTATCACCTCACTGGCAATGTTTTCTCGTATTAAGTTTTATTGGAATTTGCTGCTGGCTCTGCAGAAAACATACCACAGACACAGAATCTGCTGACACACAAACCTTTCATAACAAGTAACACAGCTGCTACTCCAGCATTTCTTTGGAAAGTGGTAACATCTTACATGAGTAACCGATTAGCATGGGAAAGGTGTCCCTAATTTGCTATTCTATGGGATACACAGAATAACACAACTCTTCACTAACACAAGCAGTGCCAACAGATGAGATGCTGTTTAAAATGCAGTTCAGACCAAATTAAGTATTACAGGATACTAAACTCTGCTTTATGATCTGGTTGCTTTCCTTAAGACTACAAACATGCCAGGTAAGCAATGTAAGATAAAACACACTTTAGTCTGAAGCCTACAGACCTTGTACTGCCTGCAGCACCTTTGGGCTATGGAAGAAGTCTTAAGATGTGGCGTCCCTCAGAGCCAAGCCACTGCAGCCGGAGCAACTACAGGGTCCCTCTTGGACCAGGACACACACCCCAGCACTCAGGACACCAGAGCTGTCACCACTCAGGGGCTGAAACCGCAGCTGCAGATACTGTCATGCTCTCCCTCTTCCTCAAGACCTTCTTACTGCTCTAGAAAAGTGCACAAGCGTAACGAAAGACCTGCACTACAGATATCACAACTGCTGCTGAATCTGGCACAAAATGAGACACTGAGACCAACACATACACTTAAGCATAGGGAACTGCTACCGAGCTTGGGCCAGAGTAACCTGAGGCTGTTTTTGGAAGAGGTCTGCAAGCACCAAACAGGGATTTAATTTTGTTACTTGGCCCCTGGACTCAAGCCAGACCCATATATATGCTCTCCATGGTCCATGCTTTGGGAATCCTGACCAAGAACTTTAAAATGCACTAGCATACACCCGCAGCAAGCGTTCAGGCTTTGAAATTTTACAGACAAGTTGCATTCTAGCACCATCCACTCACTGATGCGAGTACCAGGCTGCAGGAGATGAGTGATACAAACTACAGGAAAGGTATCCTGGAAGGGCAAAAAGAAAATTTATTCCATGGTTGGTAAGTTGTTCAGTACATAGATCCAAAAAACAGACGGTGGGAGGGGAAAGAGAGATGAGGAAAGAGATAAATATGTGAGTGTTCTTTCTATTGATTAATCTGATCCAACCCTCTCCCCAGCTAATGACTCTCATTTTTCAAGTTACAAGATGCTCCTGTGTTGAAGACTTAAACTGGAAGTTTACGTCTGAGCATTTGGACTTTAGTTGGAAAAAGTCACTTTAACATTAGGAAGATAGTCAGATATGTGCAGAAATAGGAGCAGAGTTCAAGAGGAAGCTATTGCGGCAAATACCTTTTAGTACCTTAAACTTTGCTGTCTGTGAGAGTTTTATTTACTCATGCAAACCTACAATCTGATAGAAGCAAGTAAAACTAAGCTGCTTCTTAGAGTGCGTTGAAGGGATTCTGGGCTGTCCTTCTCACGCAGATGTGGCACTGTGAGCCACATCTGTGAGCCCGGCTCTGGGATGTCTCCCACCTCCTCTTTAATAATGAAGAGCTGTCTGCCAAGATCCAACCAGCAAACAAGGCAACAGAGGTCTGAATCGCCAGGCAGCAGCAAACTGGACACGTAAGCTTTTGTACCCTCCTTGTGACCTCCTCCAGCCGACGAGGCTCAGAAATGCTCCGTAACCCCCTCTGACCCCCGCTCTCATGGAAGGAACCTAAATGGAGCCATGTCCTGCTGCGGTGGAGAGCGGTGGGGGAGCAGTACAGCCCCTGCTCTGAAGATCAGTGGGGCCAGTACAGCTGAGCAACCCAGGCATTTGAGAAATGCCACCGCTCAGCCTTTCCCACTTCCAGCGGAGCAGTTTGGGGTTAGGTGCCCTGGTTAGGTGCCCTGGGAAGGCACTGGTTGAATGCATTTAGCATTCAGACAAATGCTTGGGAAGCATCCAGCCCTCCTTGCTTCAGCACCACCTAAGGAGACCAGACGAAAACTATACCTTCCCTTAGCACCTGCAGGTGTGCAAAGTTATATCAATTTTTATCGGGTAAACGTCATGCTTTGCTTTATAAACGCTCTTATCTCTGCAGCAGCCTGCTACAGGACTGGCTGTTTGCAGTTGCATCCCTTTCACCTTTCTTCTTGCTAGATAAAAAATGAACCAGACTTCTCTTGTCTTTTTTTATGATGGGTCTGAAGAGGGTTCAGGGGAAGGGAAATACTCTGTTCCACTGATCCAATTAGAATTTCTTTTCTCTGGCTGTGGGGGACCCAGAATTGCTCACAGCATCCCATATGCACTGGCAGGCAAAAGCTCTGAAACTGATAGAGATTGCTCATTCATTTGTTTTATTTCAAAATCATAACTGTTACTTTACTTTAGAAGAAATTAAAGTTACTAAGTTATGTAAAACCCATTTTAACATAAGGCAGGTAATTAAATCAACTTCTTGAAACTTAGAGCTTCTGTACATTTTAGCCAACAATTTGTTTAGATATTGCTTTAGGAAGGCATTATCCTCAGCCGTATCACCTAATTGTTTAACATTTACTTCCTTAACCTATTTCCATATTTCCAAATGCATCTCAAGTTAACTACAGATTGTAGAAATCACCCCCGCTAAAGCAGTTATCTGGCTGCTTGGGTGTGACAGGAGCATAGAGTAGGCTACTGTTTTCCAGCTTCATGTGTGAAGAGAAACATGTTGCCTCTACAGTCAGAGCTATAAATATAAAAAACCCACATCTCCCTCAGAATGAGTATATGAATAGTCCTACATACAGGAATCTGAGTGGTTGTAGCCATAATAATTATCTCTGTAATAAATATTACTTTCATTTTTGAAGACCACAATTTGTGCTTGCACTGTAGCTCCTCGCTGAAGTCCTTTGCATTCAGTAATCAAATAACTCAGGGCAAGGTTTCCTCTATAATGAACAGCAGCAGTTGACTGTACTGCTGAATCTAATTTCCATCAGAAAGATATAATTGCAGCCTTACTTTAATTTCTGGTTAGAAAACTGGAAATCATCAATACAAACCAATTTACACCAGAGGCACTTATATTTTTCAAGTGCTTTTTGAGCTACAGATCATACAAAAATCATCTGGTTCTTAGTTACATCAATCTCACTTATCTTCATCTTGAAACAGACACAAGCTAGACTAAAGCAAACAGAACAGACTTATACAGTTACTAAATCTTCTGGAAAAACAGAATCCTATATCTTTTGTAGGATAGAGGGTTCCCATCCTGCTGTTTTCAATCGAGCAGCTTTGAGGTTTTTCTCTCCTAGGATCAGAAATACACATTTATTAAGCATAAACCTAATGCCCCCTGTTGGTTAGATACAGCTAAAAACCCAGCCCATACACATAGGGATTCCGCCATCTCCTACCGCTAACAAAGGATCCTACAGAACATTTAAGGTTTTACACGTGCACAGAGTATGATTCAATTCATCTGGATGCGTTTCTCACCTCCTCTACAAGGAAGGAGCCACATCCTGGTACGCGTGAGACTTCTGTGTCAGCAAAGCGCTCCCGGAGCTCTGCAATAACCTGTCCTGCGGGCACAAACGCTACACGTGGTGCTCAGCGTCATATAGAACAGGGCTGCCAGGCTACCTGTTCGAATAAGCCAGAATGCTAATTTTGGGTTAGGTATTTTAAAAACCCAAACAAAACCAAACAAACTAAAAAACTTGATGTTTTCAGCTTTTTCATAACAGGTTTTAGTAGTTTCTGAGGAGACACTCAAACTGAAAACTAACAGCATCACCAGCTGGCTAAAGTTTTTTTGTAGTCATTTTATCCTAGATTTGGAATTGCCCTTTATTAAAAGAAAAAAAACCTCTAAGAGCAAATAAACAAAAAATCTCCAAATGAAGTGAAGCTTTTTCACCATGAAATTCTTTGGCCAACAGTACTTTTTCTGTTGTCTGAAGGTAGAGTGAAGTGCTTCGCGCGGCTCTGGATGCAGAAGACACCAAGAGACTCCTGCTACCTGCCTCCTCAGGAGCAGTGACAGAGCCAACACCACTTCAGAGGCGAGAATCACTTCCCCTGCAAGGAGGTTGCTTGGACCGCTCTGTACCTTTGCCTTTTAGCAGGACTGCTGCCCGCTGCCCTCAGCAGACCGCTACCTGTCCCTCCCAGCCGGCAGCGCGTCCCCAGAGGAGGGGGCCAGACCAATCCTCCACAGCTGCCTGAGCATCTGTCACTCAAAGACACCACTCAATATGGAAGGAATAAACAGCTCAGACCTACGCAGCAGAGACAAACGCAAGACCATTCCCTTGTCTTGACCTGGAAAGAACATCAGAACTGGAGAAGCGCTGCAGGAATTACCATTCTCTCCCATTTTCTGCAAATGCTGCCATTAAAATAGTTACATTTTTGAGGAGTCATGTGCTGTTGTCTCCTGGTTTTGAGTCTGATGCTACAGGCTCTGGGTTCATCAGAAAGGAGGCCCAGAGCCGGGTATCAGTGAATGCCAGCCTCCTCCTGGAGACACATCTGGTCTCCACCATGCAGATGGCTAAGTTGCCCAGAGCCTGAGTGACTCTCAGGGTTAGGCTGTGAAACCACAGCACAGCCAGGAGCAGGAGACACAAATCCCATTTCACTCCCTTACCTGAGCTCCTGGGGCAGCTGCCCTTCACTGGGGCCAGGCTCCCCTCTGTCCGCAGGTTAAACCCTTACCAGTGGTACCAGGGTTGGGACTGAGCAGGACAAAATAAACCGTTTATGAAATGACAGAACATTGAAATGCAGGGGAACACCAAGAGGCATTTTGTGACTGCTGGTAGCCCAGCAGATGCCTATCGTTCTGCAAACGTGACAGGGACTTGGGCACTGCCTTCACTCTTTCTGAGAAGATGGAACCAAACCAGTACCTTTGGCTTGTCCTGCTTAAATGACAGCAAAGCTATTTCTTGCTGCTGGTTGCCTGAACCCTCAGCACCTGGCTGGCAGAACTACTCCTCACCCACACTGGGTACAGCTTTTCTGAAGTCACCCGGTTCAGCTCCTGCCAGGGTGCAAGTAAGTGGCACCCACCCACAGCAGGTCTGTGGTGCCGAGCCCCTCGGCACAAGAGCCCACGAGCCCCCCGAGTGCCAGCCAGCCCCTCAGTGCCCTGCAGAGGGCCAAGAGGCACCTGAGACCAGAGGCCCTGAAACTGGGACTGTGAAAGGTCCCCGGAGCTGTGCCTCTCTGCATCCCTGGCAGCTGTCACCAGTGACATGGGGACGCCCTCCCTGGGCGTAAATCCCCCCAGGAGCAGTGCGGGCTGCAGCACCAGCTGTGCTGCAGTGGCACATCCAGCTCCTGCAGCACTGACAGAAACAGGCCCTATTTGTCCAGATTTTGTTATTTATACAATTGGCCCAGGAGAATCACTCGGCTTTTATCCTACGTAGATCAGTGGGGCAGCTGGTATGGGTTTTGATATTGCACCCTGGGAGCAAAGCCTCGGAGTACCCACCCTCCAGTCACCTTGGTCCTCTGACGGGTTTGCCTAAAGCCAAGTTTCAAGCTCAAAGTCTCCCAGCTCTGGAACAGCTGAGCTGTGCCAGAACTGTAAGTGATAAAACATACAGGTTCCTTAATCGCAACAGTGCATGGAAAAAAGATGGCATGACTGAAATTATGGTATAAGACATGGGGAATGTGAAACCAAGCTTTCAACATTTCTTTGAATCAAATCCAGCAAAGCCCCGTCACTGAAACAGTTTTGCAATATCCAGTTGTTCCTTCATCAAAAGCAAATGTAGCTTCCTCTTTGCCATCAAGTTGAAAGCATCCTACTTCATTTTTGTACATTCATTAATGAACTATAAACCCTGTCATTAATTAGCCAACAATATTCCTTTGCTGGTTTTGACATACAAAATATCTCTGCAGACCAGCTCTTGAACCAGCATTATTTGAATAGAATTAAGATGTTATTTCAGGTTCTTTGATAGAGAAAAAATATCCTCAAACCTCTTTCTGGCACTCCCCGCTCCTGTCAATTTAAAATAAACTCAAGAAAGCTCAGTGATAGGAGAGCAAGAGACACTGCAAAGAGTATCTAGATTTATCTGTTAAAGTGTTTTGTGTAATCAGTCTGACTTTATTCCATGCTGGGGAACCTGATGTTTATCCTCGTATGCAGTCCTTTGTGACCCCTAAGACCCTGAAGATAAGAAGAGAAAAGCTTTTAAAGTAATGCAGTGTCATATCTCTAAAAGATTCCTGTAAATCTGCCTTTGAGGCTGGAGGGAGGGAAGGAGAATCCAATTGAACAAACACATTAAAAAACACATGTGATACACTACAAATCTATGTAACCACTCAACAAAACTGAAAAAAAAAAAGAGCAAAGAAACACCTGCAAAGCAGCACTGCAAAATGCACGCGATGCAAGCAAATGATAAAGACACTCTTGCAGTATTTAAGGACATCAGGTGAAACACAGAATGCTCAAAGTTGGCTTGGCTCGGTCATTCATTTGAATTTCATTTGAAATTCATTTGAATTTCAAGCTCTGATGTACAAAAAGCTTGGTCTCAATGCAAGGTTTTGAAGTCCTGCAGGACAGACTGCCTGGATGCTTTTGCTTTGAAGCTGTCTAAAGCCTCCCCTGTCATCACTGTTCCACATTAAGATATATATTCTCCATTGCAGGACTTAACAAACAGATTTTCAGCTCTTTTCTTCAGGCTCCAAGTATATGCAGATTTAATGGAGAGATCTTTTAAAAAAAATTAACGCTCTCCTTAGAGAAAACAGTAAGTTAAAAGCCATTTGTTGTCTCCTGCTGGCAGATTTTCACCAACAAAACCAGAAAACATAATCAGAATGATCTATGCTGTAAAGCAAAATTGTCTGCCTCTTCTAAACCATTGTTTTGCCCAAGTTACATAAATTCCTAAGATTTAAGTGCTTTCATGATTTCAGCTGCCTTCCAGTTGATGCCCAAGCCCAGTCCCTTGAATTGAGCAGAAGGCAATGAATGCACATGATGGTTAACATCACGGGCTGTGCTGCTTCCCTGAGCCCTGTGTTTCAGGCTCAGTGCTGGGTCCTGGCCCTCACCCAAGACCTTTGCTCCCTCTGCCAAGCTCCAGCAGCTCCCACATCCCCCCAGCTCACACAGACTATCATGGAATCATAGAAAGGTCTAGGTTGGAAGGGACCCCAAGGATCACAGAGTTCCAACCCCCCTGCCACAAGCAGGGACACCAACCTCCAGGCCTGGATCTACACAAGGTTGCCCAGGGCCCCGTCCAACCTGGCCTTGAACACCTCCAGGCATGGGGCATCCACCACCTCTCTGGGCAGCCTGTTCCAGCACCTCACCACTCTCTCTGTAAAAAACTTCCCCCTAATATCTAATTTAAACCTTCCTTCCTTCAGCTTCAATCCATTCCCCCTTGTCCTGCCATTTTCTACCCTTTTAAAAAGTTGGTTCCCCTCCTGTTTGTACGCTCCCTTCAGGGACTGGAAGGCTGCAATGAGGTCCCCCCGCAGCCTTCTCTTCTCTAGGCTGAAGAAGCCCAGCTCCCTCAGCCTCTCTTCGTAAGGGAGGTGCTCCAGCCCTCGGATCATCTTCGTGGCCTCCTCTGAACCCTCTCCAACAGTTCTGCATCTTTCTTGTACTGCGGGCCCCATACCTGGACACAGGAGTTCCAGTATGTTTGCCTTTCTCTCCTTTTGCAGCCTTTTCTTTCTCCCTCCACTTCACACTCCTACTCACCACACTCCCTTTCTACTTTCCTCCTTTTCATGACCCAAACTCCTGATCTCTTGCCTCTTAAATTCTTCTCCTTGGACTTAAATACTCCACCTGCCTCTCCCAATGGTGGAATGAATTCAGAATGGACAAACACAACAGATTCAGAAAACAGCACTGCAATTGAATGAACCACCAAACTTACCCAAGGGTGTGATGTTTTCCAAAGGCAGAAACGCATTCCCGTCTTTCATGCTGTATAGAATGAGCAATAGCAATTGGGATCTGAAGATGATCTTTACCTGTCACCATTTATAAGAAGATTTTAGGCAAAGTATTGTGTTTTAGAAATGTAACTACACCATGAGGATTCATAAGCTGATGTAAGGAGACAGATCAGCAAGGAGCAGCATCAGTGAGCAACACCCTTAAAAGAGATTAGAGCAACATTAACCACAGCACAAGCAGGTGTGTCTCCAGTTACTTCATTGCATTTGCTTGGAAGGCGGAATTCCACCTACTAACTGAAAAGCAAATAACACACCTCTGCTTCTAATGAACAAGATTTACTAATTCCCACCCTATGCAGTCCAAATAACAATGGAGAAAGTATTAGCTCCAATTCTTTTCATTCAAATCTCTGTTTTCCTTCACTCCATCTACTTAATTTATTTCTTATATCCTGCTGCTCCAAGCCACCCTTATGTTCTGAAGCTCTGTTCACAAGAAGCACCCCAGAAACCCTGTATAATCTCCCTTGGAGATAACAACAAATAACTACACTGCAACACCCCAGATCTAGGGAGGTTTCCCTCTGGGAGTTTGTCACACTGGCTTCATGACCTGGTTCTCTGCCACCCACTTTGTGTTGCTCACCTGCCATTCCTCCTCTCTTCCCCTTCCATAATCCTGAAAATGTTGCTTTGTGGCTGGCAGGTTCTGCCAGGGTTTCAAAAGCGATGCTCCTTTATTCTTTTCCCCGGTTACCAAGATGATAGAAGCAAGGTCTAATAATGTTATTTGCTGTTGAAGAAGGACGAGCTGTGAAATGTGTTCTCTGCTTCCTCCATCTCCAAATCCAAGTGTTGGCCTCCTCCTTCACCAGCCTATCTTCACACCTGCCTCTGCTTGCTCCCCCCTGTGCCTGCAGAAACTTCATCTTGTTTCTCTTACCTCCTCTCTAAGAAAGCATCAGTACACCTCCTCTTCATTTTCCCAAATCCCATTTCAGCCCTATGAATCTCCCAAAGTGATCTAATCTCTCCCCATCCCCTTCCCTGTCCTGCACACAGGAGCTCCACTTCGTACGCAGGACCAGAGCATCACCCCTTGTCTCCCTTTGATTCTGTAAATCAGCTTCTCCCCAGCACTCGCGTATCACCTACCACCCCTTTGGAGGTGAAAGCAACCCAACTGCTTGCAGTATTTACATCTATCCAGCAGCTCTTGGTAGAAATCATTTGAGCAGCTCTGGTTTATATCCTCCTGAGGTTCCTTAAACTGCTGCCCAGCTTTGATTAACTTGTCAAGCCCCCAGACTTTCTGTATTACTCCCCAGTCCCTAGTTAACACAGCTTACTTGCCGTTGTTAGCTTTTCACAGCTGCTTTGCATTGTGGAGACATTTTCACTACCTTCACAGGGATCTCCACAGCTGTTCTCTTCAGCGCCCCAAATAATTCAGGTGCTGTGTGCAAGGGTGACACTGGTCTGTGATGATTTTCTATTATTTCCTCCGGTTTTCTTAGCCTAAAGCCTCTCAAATGGCAGATTTTGAGGAACTAATATGAATCCGGACCATAAGTAAATTTTGGCAGAAACGCACCAAGCTCCATGACACATGTTGTCTTCCACATTCCTGCAGGACCTCTGCTGTTTCTTACTGCTGTCCCAGGCTCTGAGGGACCAGAGTGTCAAAGTCCGCACATGATCCTGCCTGGGCCATTGGAGGCAGCGGCTCAGCCTGCTGAGTGGATCTCTATGAAAGAACCCGGAAGACTTTAATAGATAATAGAAAAATCGGTAAACTTGCTTGGAGGATGCTAGCAAAAACTAGGCGTAGCCTTATTTTACATCCTTCTGGGATTCCTCAAGTTACTGCCTGGTTCAAACCAACTTATGACATTTGTTAAGGCAACATGTCCTTTTAAGTTGTAGTTTCCTTTTTTGAAAGGTGATTTCATTAAATGATTTTTCACTTATCACACTTGAAATTTTGACTCTAAAATTTAGGAAAAAACCAAACCAAAACAGAATGATGTATAGGTTCATTTAGACAGCTGGGATATTTTCCAGGCAGAGTAACACAAGACAGTGTGCAAATACCCGACTCCAGTTCCATCGATGTGAACAGGACTAACCCAAATAGCATCAGGTAAGGGTAAGAACCTCCCTTTAAACACGATTATTTAGTCATCTGCAGTGATGTCTTTTCTTTACTAACAAACATCTGGATACTTCTTTAGCCAAACTGGACCCCCATTGAAGCACTGCTGGTGGAGCAGATGTGGCCAGCGACTGTACCAAGGAGCTGGAGAAGCATCTTCTCAGCCTGGGGTCACAAGCTCTTGGGGATCCACTGAGTGTTTCTAATATGAAGTTTTCCAAGACTTATATATCCAGATGACCTCACGTAAGTGCTTCAGCTGTCTGAACGATTTCTTTAAACTTTCCACTGAACTGCTGCTATCATGCACTTCTTCACACTCACCTGGTGCAAACACTGTGCCTGCCAGAACGACATCTGAGACTGAGGAGAAGGATACAGGGATGATTCTGATTCCCCGGCAGCAGTGAAAAATGATAATTTGGGCAATCTGATTAAATCAGATATATAAAGCTAACATGTTTTTTCTTCCTTTGAGAGCAGCTCTCACAAGGAAGTTCATGAAGAGAAAGTCAAGCCACAAATGAGCTCATATGACCAGAACAAACCACAAATGGTTTACTACTCTGGTTGTCATTTAATGAAATAAGTGAACCAGTTTTGAGCTTTTAAGGGGATTTTCATGACGTTTTATAACACAACTTTTTAATTTTTTAATGGTTACTTTCAAAATGTGACGGTTTCCAGAGTTCTGGGGGGGGGGTGTACCTAACGGCATCACTTTTCTGTTTCAATAGACCCTATTCTTTTTGTGTTTCACATGCAACCTTTGGCATGCAGATTACCATACCAACAGGCTGGTTTATTTTCTGTTGTGATGTGGAGCCAAATTAGCTCCAGAAATCAGGTGTGTTGCTGCTGAGAAACATGTTAGAAGCAGCAAAGCTGTTGTGTTTTCATGGCATGGAATAAAAACATAAGGACAAAAAACTGAGATACTACCTCAGGTGAAAGACCCATTGTCCTGTTTCCAACACTAGCTGAGAACAGGTCTATCAGAAGCAGTACAAGGACACAGCAGGCATATGAAGATATAGTCCCAGGTTACTCTCCACATCTGTGATATTTTGCAGTTCAAGAGCTTCCTAAGCCAGAGGTGTTTTCCCTGCATTTAGTATCTACAGGCAGGTTGCTCTTCCATGAGTTTGTCTAGCTGTTTTTTGAACATTGTGCCAAATATTTGAAGCAGAAGTTTTGTTTGCAGTAACTAACCTGAAGGCAGCAGATGCCATCAAGATTGACACTAAGGAAAAAAAAAATAACATATAATTATTGATGCACTTGGCTTCACAAAAATGAACTGTACCAAACAATAAGTATTTCTCAAAGAGCTAACTCTTACACATACAAATAACAAGGTGTAAATAACAAAATCCTTTTCTATAGCTCCTACTGACAATTCCCAATAATAGTCCTTGAACTTAATGGGGGAAAAAACAAAAAAACACCTCAAACACACACAAAAACCCAAACAAACAAACAAAACCCAAAAAAAAAACAACAGAAAATTCTAATTGCAGTAATTTCAGACATTTTTTTTTTTTTTTTTTTTTTTTTTTTTTGTTTCAACAAAAAAAGGCATCCTATTTCAATCAGCACTACCAAGCTCTGTCTCATAGGACAAAAATATCCCATAGAAATGAACATTGTCAGAGATATAATGTCACTTCATGTTTCCTGACCTTTCTTCGCTGTTTGTGAAACTCATATTCCCAAAATGAATAAATTTTGTGTGGATCCCCAAAATCCAGGTAGCCCACAACAGCTGACTCCTCCCAGCACAGCTACCGTACCACTGAAACACAATTAAATGTCCAAGGACAGCTGAGCATCTGGTACGGTTGCGCTCTACATTTCTTACCTCACAAATGCTGCTCAGCCCAAACACAGTTAATTTACGCCTGAAAATATCTCCTTCTATTGCTTTCCCCTGCCAGAAGCCATCTGATTAAGAAATCTGTATGGGGTATATTTTGTCTTGGTCTGTATTTAACCACAGTAGCATATTTCTACAGGAACATCACTATGTTTTATAGATGTGCTGGTGCTGCCACAAGCATTTCTCATTATTGCTTCCAAAAGCTTATGGTCAGAGCCAGCCGCAGCTTTTCCTGTACGAGCGCTCACAGCTAGACGTAGACAGACGTCGCTGTATGGTATGGGATACATCCTTTCCAATCTGAGCATTGTTTACTTTTGCAAATGCAAGGCTTCTGAAGGGATAAACAACTGGTTTCCCCCTTTTCCAGCTGTCTAACTCCAAGCTTCTGCACAGATGCATCCTTTACGTCTTGTTTCAAATGAATTGGCAAACCTTGAAGGGAAACGATGCTTTTTGGCATCTATGAATCATAATGAAATACTTCTTTTATAGACATGCGGCTTTCCGATGACTTTAAAGATCATTGCGGTTTTCTCTTTGATCACACACAGAGTGCAGACATAAACTTGAGGTAGAGTTTTCATATCAATTCCACATAAGGAAAGGGGCCACCCAGAAGGGCCAGCTGAGGCTTGGACCCTAGTACTGAAGGGAAAAAAATAAGACTTTCCATATTATATTATATTACATTACATTATATTATAATACAGGAAGAGTTATAGACTCAACTTTTATTCTTGGCTCCCTGGAACCTCTGTTTGTTAAAGAATCAAGACAGTACATACCATTTTAATGAGAATATTTTTCTTCATATGATAATAATGTTAGATTCCTATTCAATTCTTTCTTTAAACTCCTCTATTGTGTTAGTCGAGCTGTCATTGTTTGGGAGATATTAGGTTATTGGTTCTGCTTTTGAAGCAAGACACATTGAGGAATTAGTTTCTTTTATTATGCGGTAAACTGTCTGTTACCAACGAACTGCTGCTGCCTTTGCTGCACAACCCCTCCTGCAGGACCTGTGCCGCATGAATTAGGCAAGCAGGAATTGCCATTGGACTTCTGTGGCCTAAAAATTCACTCCCTTCTTGATTTTCATCTTTGTTCTCTTTTGTCTTGCTTTTGATGCCTTTTAGTTTCTGAGTAACCACTGCGGAGTGAGATGCAATCAGATGGAGAGTGCCTTCCGAAATGTTCATCAGACCATTGCTGCAAACGATTGCTTGAAGCAGGACTGAAGCAAGTAGGTTCCCCAATGGGTTAAACACACGTTTTTGTATAAGATCCCATCACTAGTTCTGACCGTGATCCCGAGCCCCACAAAGGCCATCTGTGACAAGGCAGAAAGCTGATTGTTCGAGTCCCTTCCTTCCGTGAAGACCTTGCTAGTGGAAACATTTCAGCCTCTCTACCCAGCCGCAGCTGCTAGCACACAGCAAGGAGAGACGAGCTCCACTCATGGGGACAGCAGAATGCCTCATCCTCCCCACTAGCTCCCTTTATTTGTTCAGCAGCAAATCTTTAAATCCTTTAGGAATTAAGTCTTGACTAGCTGAGAGGACTGATAACACAGCCCGATGTGGAGACAGCTTTTCAAACTGTGTTATGGTTCATCTGTACAGTCTCCTTGGAAACTTTTTGATCACTTACGGAGTGTTGTTCCACCCACAAGTCCTTCTCTTTCCATGTCCATGACAGACAACCTTCCCACATGTCCCTCTACAGCCTTCGATCCACCCCAGAGGGGTGAGGAGTCGGCAGGACATCTGGTACTTTGCAGGTTCAGTGGATAATACTTGACCTCAGGCTCCCACAGGGCTCACAGCTGAGGAAGACCTTGGGGAACGTGGCCAATGTCCCATTAGAGCATTTTTTCAAGGTCAGGGAAGCAAAAAATAGTGACTGCCACTAGCTAGGGCATGGAAACCTGCTCCAGACTTCAGAGGATGGTAAACAAGATGCCCAGACATGGTGGAATTTGGCGAATTTTCAGCTAATTTGTTGCTGTTCTCCAAAACAATCTTCTTGTGATTTTTGTCTGAGAAATGTTTCTTCTACAAACCCTCACCTAAGTACCTGAAATAGGGACTAAGTTACATTGCTTGCCTAAATAATATATGTAATCCAACTACAAGACAGAGCATACTCACCACTGTGACTGAGGAGATTAGTTTTGAAAATTTTACCTGTACAGACATAATTCTGTTTCGGGATATTTGAAAGCAGCCATGGGAAAAGATAAACAAGGATATGTCACAGGATGTGAAAAAACCCACATTTCATCCAAACTGCCTGATGGGCACAGAGAATTGTACCTCATCAACTTCCTAAGGTAAATTTTTTTTAACTTTTCTCATACAACCACAATGGAGCTGGCTGTGCAGTTTTATGCAAGATTCCCAGTTGGTGTAAGACAGTGGGATCTCCAATAACTATGTTCATGTTAATGGAGGATTTGGCCCAAGGTGTTAAAATATTTACTGCAGAGAGACTCACAGATCTGTTATAATTATGTTTTATCTACTGATCAAACCTCTTACTGTTCCCAGTGCCTTAATTATGAAACTTGGATTTCTTCCAGGAAGAGATAAACACCAGTAGACAGATGGGGAAAAAAAATAAATAAAAAGAATAACTTCACATTTCCCCGGAGAAACAACAGAGAAGAAATCATTTAACAATAACCAGAATCAAGCAAATATTAGGATGTCCAGTAGTCATTGTTCATGAACCAAATCAGACGCCCTAGAAAGGGGCACGAGACCTCTTACATCCCCATGTACCCAGCTGGTCCCCAGTGCCTGCTCACTGAGGTTTCTCTTGCCCGGGATCAAATAACCCTTTTTACTGGACTTTTGACACTCTACGTGGATTGTTCAAAGGCCTGGTACAACACACCATGAGGAAATTTTTCTTGTTATTCAACCTGAGGTTTTACCTTCTGATCATCACGACTTTCTCTCTAAAAGCTCTGTGACCTGCTGGTTGCAGTTCTGCTACACAACAGGAGTTTACTAGTCTCCGTGCAATAATTTGTTCCAGTTTTCAGCTGGGGATGGAAATCAAACTAAAAGTAACACACAGGTAACTCATATTAATCAACACAACTTCCTAATATTACAAAGAGCCACACTGAGCTTTCCTGTAAGATAATGTCAGGAAGGCAAAAAGGCATCCAGGAATTTTGCAAAGCAGAGTTCCCACCGAACCCTTCTTTCAGTGGTTAGGGTGTTTGGGGTCCATGAGCAAGAGCACCAGGAAATCTGTTGCAAGTCCTTTCCTGGATGTGTATCACACACACATTGTTGGCTGATGGAGAAGAGCTTTCCCTAAAGACCTCACATGTAATGCAAGACCTAAACAAAACACTGCTCTGCCCACGCTTCTCCTACCCAACGAGAGGCCAGGAGCACAATCCATACATAGGCGTTAGAGAGTTTGCTGTACCTCTGAAAGGTGCTCAGGGATGGAAGGACATGCCAAGCTTGCAGACATGACGTTGGCTGCGTCAGGCAATGTGTTAAGGAATATACTCCTGGCTGGTGGCTTTCAGTTTGCTGCCCAGGGCCTGCAGATTAGTTTCTAAGGGGTCACAAATGGTAGAAAGAGAATAAGACTAACATCAGAGCATTTAAATGCACTTTTGTGAAAAACTATAGGAATCTCTGTATAAAAAGTGCTGAAAAAAACCTATTCTTGAATGCCAACATGGAAGTGTTCCCTATCCCCATACTAAATCCCTGAAAAAACGTGAAGGATGGAAGAGGGTGTGTTGCTCTACAGTCTCATCTCTTCTGCTCTCCTCCTCCCCCCCCCC
>KL267725.1:0-10999 GCA_000699545.1 Podiceps cristatus | reverse complement strand
CCCCCCCCCTTTCCCAGGGGAACTATCTATCCAAACTCAGTAAGCTGAAAGGAAGTTCAGACTGAATCTTACCAAGACCCCAAGCACCAGCCAAGAACAAGATGTGCATGTAGAAAACAGACACTGAGAGGGAAAAATCCCACTGTACAGTCATCGGTGAACAGGCAGTGTCAAGAGTTCAGTTCGTTTGTATGATCTGGTCGTTAGGATACTTGCCAAATAGCTTGCAAAGCAATGATTTAACTGCTGAAGTGGTCATTCCCTTCAGTGTAAAGCAATTAACTGAATCTGTACCCCATCCCTGCACAGCACCCAAGCCTGTTTCTTCCTGACTTAATTCAGTCTCTCATTTTGCTATTCTTGGTGCACAATATAACTGTAAATCACATTTCCTGGAAGAGCAGACGAAACTACATACCTTGCTCAGGATAAGTGACAAGGCAGACACAATTTAAATATAGTTGTTTTGAAGATGCTGCATAGGAGGCATTTTTTCAGAAAATCAGTTAACTCTACAACCATCTGGGACTTTAAAATGAGTACAGATTTCCCAGTTATATCATTACAGTTTTAAAAATAGTCGTCTACATCAGATGCAAAGCAATTTACCTGCATTATTAGTCTTCATTAGTTGTGTCACTAAACCACTCAAGAGCCTTAGCTGTGAACAGCAACCACCATGAGCAAGGCTCTGTACAAATAACATAGATAATTATCTTTTGACCTGTTTTTGACATTTATAGAATTTGAGCCAAATTTATCCCAGGAGCAGCACAAAAGAAGCCAGTGAAATGACACCCTGGGTGAGTTTAGCCCTCCCCCTCAAATCTTCAGTCAATAATCTTTTATTTTCCTAGATACGTTCCGCATTTTCCCTTTTAAAACACATTCTGGCTCAGACATCACCCTTTAGCATTTGGATATATCCTAGAATTTCTTTCTAAATTTTTTCCTAGCCAGCACTCCCTCTTGGTCTTCACAGTGATACCAACTCTTTCCGAGGGAATACAAATGAAGCAAAGCCTTAGTCCCAGCAAACAGCTTGCTGCTTGTCCTCAGAAAGTATCTATCTACCTAATGGATTTCCACCCCTGGCAAAGAAGGCTTCAGCTTTCATGTCCTTTGGAGGCTGTTGTGAAGCTGTGCATTTCGATGCCTCTGCAAAGCCAAAGAGAAAGGTTCCTCTGTTCCTACAGAGTTTCCTCTGTAGATTGCCAGCTGTATACCGTACGTACCTTCCCAAGCCAGCTTCCAGGTGCCAGCCACCTGCCAGCCTGGCTGGCATATAGGTGGCCTGACTGCTCAACTACTGACATCCCTTAACTAGGCTTTATTAAAAAAAATAACTCTCTGGGATAGGGCAAACCAACTGATTAACCAAGAGAAAAAAAAAAACAAAACAATACAAAAAACCTTTTCCTCCCATCCCGTTCATTGACTTAGGATCTGGGCAGAGATTCTTTCTCATGTAGGAAAGATTACACATATTCCAGCTTTTTCGACCCTTTTTCATAAGGCATAGTTTTCTCAGTATAATAAGGCTCTTTCTGGGTGGTCACTGTCAATTCATCATCTTCAAGTGAAGCTCCATGGCTGACTTCTGTTATTTATTTGATGTTTCATGTTATCAGGGACAGATGCTTTCCTGAGTCCTTTGAGAAGTGTTGCACCACTGAATTAGTGAGGTCAGGTACCAAAACAGAGGATTCTCTGCACCAAAGGCTGTTCAACACCTCCAGGTTTTTCCTAAAATCCTAGTCATGCCATGGCAACATGGCTGTTATTGTCCAGTTTTACCTCACTTTTATTTAAATAGACACACTTTTAGGATGCAAGCTGTTGTTTCCTCAGTCAGGGTCATTTTATCAGCCACAAAAGAAAGAAAAAGTGACTCTATATGTCTTGCAAGGTATCTTCATAGCTACGGTTTGTTAAAAGCTGAAACAAGTCTTGCTATAATCACAGTCATTTCTAGCCAAGGGGACACACACCGCTTCTCTGTTACCAGGGAACAACAGGACGTAAGAGTGCTGAAGCCAGTAACCCGGCTCCCACTTAAAGCAGAGGATTAATTTTTCTGGGTTTCCCTTCGGTCACTTCCCCAAGAACCAAGGTGTGTATATTTTGCAGCTGGCCTCCCATCGTTCGTTACACACCAGTATGCTGATAGGTTTTTACAAAGGACTTTCCTTTCTCAAAACTTCTAGTGACCCTACAGTCAAATCTTCTACTTTTAAATACTTTTTAAGGGAGAAAAGTGGTATATCTACACAACTGAGCTGCAGCTGCAGCCTGTGAGCCTCCCTTATATTGTCTCTGATACGCTATGAACTTGGCTGCAGCTCCTGTTCGTTACGTCTGCAGACACTTGACAGAGAGCTCTCAGTAATGGAAATATTTGGAAACTGGGCTTTGTGACCATCACATTTTTCTGCTGACTTAATTTCTGCTGACAAAATGCTGAAGGAATGAAGAAGGGATCTGTTTTAGATAATCAGGATATTTGACTTGGGAACATGATGCAGCTGCTTTAGTATTGAGAAAAAATAATTATTTTAAAATGCTTTTGTCTGTAGAGTGAGAAAGCACTGCAGAAAGGCAGTGGGAAATTAAGCTAAATATCATCAGCAAAGGTTATTTAAAACCCATGGTGCAAAGGAAAGGCAACAATGGCAGAATTAAGAGAGAGATTTGATGAGGTAACCTTGGTCATCCCTTAGCATAGGTTTACCCTCTATACTGTCAGTTCCACACCTCCAACGACCCAGGTGGGCGAGATGGCCAGCAAGCTCTGAAATGCTCCTGCTGGCAGCTCTCAGGAGAGGGGCTCTGCATGGGGCGGCTGGTGTCTGCTTATAGCTTATGGAGGGCAAGGCAGAGGCAGCCCCAAGGGGACTGGTGGGGTGCAGGTAGTGCCAGGGGGCATGGAGCAAGTGGTGCCAGAGGCTGGGGAGCAGACGGGCAGAGGGAGGGTGGCTGAGGGGAGAGGGCATAGGAGTTAGCCATCACGGTGGAAGCCCTCAGTGTTTGGGAGGCAGATGGGTGAGGAGAGAGACAGGACTTCAACTCATCTAAACCACCCCACATCCACAGACTTCATCACAACCGCAGCTCACCAGACCACTTTAAGCGAGGTGGGCACCTGGCCCCAAATACTCTTCCAGGCGTGAGATAGGAGGGCAGATTTACAAGCAACAATAAAGACGTGACAGACACAAACCATGCGCAACCTCTCCAGGGGCTATGCCAAAAAGTAGCCTATCCGTCATGCAAACATGCCACAACACAACACAGAATAGCAAATAATAATCTTATATTCTTCAAAGAATTATTATGAAGGCAGGTAGCTTCTTTCTGTGTGCTGCAGTAAGTAAGAAAAAGGGAATCCATGTTCCATTATGAGATAAAAGATTTCTTCTCTCATAGTTTTCGGTATACAGATAAAACTGATAATTAGAAATAGCAATTTCTTTTCAATGACTTTCTTCACTGTATAGGCAGTAACCCAACACACTGCAACGTGTATTGTAGTTAACAATTCTAGTGTTAACTTTTTACTCTAAAAGAATAATGTCAAATTAAAGGGTTGATCCTGCAAATATGCCCTTGGCTTCAGGAATTCAGTAATCCCTTTGTTTCCTTTAGCGTATCGACTTGCGTGCTCATGCACAGGACCTACATTTCATAGCAAGGGGATAAGGTTGAGCCACAATCCTACACTGTAAAGAGAGAAACTCAAGAACAACTGCGATACCATCACAACTCCTGCTCAGTGTTAAATAAACAAATATTTCATGTGATGTCACACATCAAAGGTGTTAGAAACTGAGACTCATTATCACTAGAATGATGGGATTTCCCCAAACTTGCATTTTCTAAACTATGAGAAACAGACACTATAAACACAGATCCAAACTAGCAATGTTACCCTTGAATTTGAACATTTTCCTCTTAAATGCAAAGACGGACAAAGGGAAAATTATGAAGTTATTAATGATACAGGTATCTTCTGGATTCTCTGTTCTTTTGCCTTGTGTTCCCATGTTCTGAATAATAAAAAAAGGATATAGTTATCAGCAGCAAGAACAGAATAGTTTTCTTAAGGGATGTTTGTGCCTAACATAGCTTATTGAGAAAGTTTATGTAAGCATCATGTCCCAGTACCTAATCCACCAAAATAGGTCAATAAAGTAATATCAGAAAAAAAGAAATTTTTTTCAAAATAAGTTGTTTGGGAACTTAATTCATTTTTTATTAAACTACAGGGTTCTTTCCTTTTTTTGAACACCAGGGATTAATGTGGATAAGATTGGAGCTACATGTCATACATTGGCCTTTCAGTTCTTTCAGCCCATCAGTGCATGCTGGAAAAGGAAAGTTTCGCTTTTTCCACACTGGGAGGTGGACCAAGTCAACACTGCACTTCTAAATTACCAAAATACCAGGAGCCAAATACCCAAATGTTTGGATACCAGCAATACCCCAGTGTGTGCGATTCCTGTCTGACAGCTGCTTTTCTCTCTGCAGCCCCTCCTGACCGAGCCACCACCTGGCTCTCCTCAGCCCCCACTGCTGCCACGCACCCTCTGCAAAGGTGCGACAACGGAACCTGTACGGCCTCTCCCTGATGCTGTGGGATTGCTCTGAGCGCTCAGGTCCCGTTGCTGCCATTGTTTCTGATTAATCCTCAGGATGACTCAGAATTGTTGTTATAATGCAATATCATTTTGCTGTTGCTTCTCATGAAATCACTTGTGTTGCATACCAGGAGGGTAAACAGAGTACCTCCCCTTTTTAAAGGTGGAAAATGAGAACCTGGGGAACCATAAAACTGTCTGTCTGGAAAGAAACTAGTGCAAATTATTAAACAATCCATTTATAAATAGCAGGAGAACAAAAAAGTGAATAAAAAATCCAGAGTGGATGTGTCAAGAACACATTGTACCAAACCCAGGTTCATTTCCCTCTTTAACAGGATGACTGGGAAAGGGGGAGGTGGTAGATATTGGATGTCTTGATTTCATAGAATCATAGAATCATAGAATGGTCTGGGTTGGAAGGGACCCCAAGGATCACAGAGTTCCAACCCCCCTGCCACAGGCAGGGCCACCAACCTCCAAGCCTGGATCTACACAAGGTTGCCCAGGGCCCCGTCCAACCTGGCCTTGAACACCTCCAGGCACGGGGCATCCACCACCTCTCTGGGCAGCCTGTTCCAGCCCCTCACCACTCTCTCCATAAAAAAACTTCCCCCTAATATCTAATTTAAACCTTCCCTCCTTCAGCTTCAATTCATTCCCCCTTGTCCTGCCATTATCTGCCCTTTTAAAAAGTTGGTTCCCCTCCTGTTTGTATGCTCTTCCCCTCCTGTTCGTATGCATTTCAGTCATGAGAAACTGGGAAAGCATGGTTTCCGGGGTCACCTGCCTGCGAAAACATCTCACAACTAGTTGTCGTCAGACCGATGGCACATGCTGCTGCTGGGCTCCTGAAGTGGTCCATCCTGCTCAATTGTACTCAACATTTCCATTAATTGTGTTAATGACAAAAGTAAAACTTTGGGAACATGTAGGAGGCCTCAATTAAGAAGGTCATACCCACCAAGGAGGGCAGGACATGAGTGTGATGTCGGTCAAGTGAAGGCCACAGACAAACCAGAATCAGCTGTGACTGGCAGGGAGCAGCTAAACACGATGCTGATGGGGAAGGGGATGCACTCCCCTACCACGCTTACAGAGCTATGCCAGACCGATGACACGTCATCAACAACATACCCCTATAAATACACCTTCTATGTGTCAAAGTGTAAATTAGGGTTAGCTGTCAACCTAACCTAATTTGAGATGAATTAGTGACCTAGGCTGTCTTTGAGAAGCTTCTCTGGCACCCTCTGAAAATGAAATAACTACTGAAAATAAAAATCAAAGAACAAGCTATCTAACATTTGGCTGTCACTAAGATCTTGTTTAGGTAAGACAGTATATCCACAGCCCTGTCCCATGCTGTTATTTATTTCAGAAAAGTCAGCAATAAATATATGACTGTATGTTTAAAGAAAGCAACAGCAGCTGGTAATGCTGACAAGCAAGCTACGTTTTCCTGTTATTTACTGTTGTATGGAGGTATTGATAAGAGAGCTAGAGGGAAGAAGCACATTTCTCTCCATCTGCTTCATTATACTACTGTAAGGTACAGCATGAAAGGTCTCTGTAGAGTCAAGTGGAGAAAATAATAATTAGGTTTGAGATAAGGAAGAAATTTAATTTGCGCTGCTTCTGTCCCAAACTCATTCTACCATACCTTTCAGAAAGGTGGTGTCATGTGTGGAAACCCTCTGCCAGACTTCTCTCTCCTCCTTACCTGAGCCATAGGACAGTTTGATCCCTTCTGGCAGTGCCATGGGGCTTTCAGATTCCCTTCCTTTTTAGGGATTTATTAAAAACAAACTCAGTCAGATAGACAAGGCTGTCCATGGGACGTCCATGGCAATGGGACCCCTTTTCTAATCGGGGAAATATCCATCTCCTCTCTGGGGAAACTTGTCCCTATCTGCTCAAGCTCAGAGCAGTTCAAATCAGTTAAAAAGCTTTATTAGTGTGCAGGAGGGGAAGACTCATCAGCGAGGGCTGAAATGGGTATCATCTCGGGTGAGATGGTGGAGCAGCACCGTGAGCGAGCAGCCTCTGAGTCCCTCCTCCACCCAGTGTCCCCACGGGTCACCTGGGTCTGTATTCAGAGGTAAGGGACAAAAAGCTTGGTGCAGCCTTAAGCTCCAGGGAATTTCCATAAGGATCCTCTGGGAAGTTTGTCATTTGTAGGAAAGAAGAGCAGGATGAGCTGGGACCTCTGCCCCTGCCCCACCTCTGCATGCGGGACAGGAGGACTCAGCCACCAGCTCTGCCCTGTGCGCTTCCAGCTGGAGCGAAGGGCAGCCGAGCTGTCCTGCAGGTAATAAGCCTCAGCCAGCACTTTTGATGCAGTTGCAGTCTTTAACTATACTTTTCAGCTTTCATTTCTCAAGTTTTATTCACAGAAAGAAAAATATCATTACCCTCATTTCACAGTTACAGAATAATAAAACTGCAGTGAAATGCTGGAAAAGATGATGAAAAATCATGGCAGGGAGCCATCCGTGGGTAACCCAGAGTCAGTGCGAGGTACCACTGGGGCTGCTCTCTTTGCCGTGTTTCATGACCCACTTTAAAAGGGGGGTAGCAAAAAAAATCACTTCTTTCCCAGAAAGGGCCACTCCCCATTTAACAGTTGCAAGGGCTCTGTTTGTATGAGTAGTCCCGGGGAAGGTAGTAGAGTCTTGTGTTAATACTACGACCACATTTTTGCTTCATATATATTTTTCCCATGTTACTGATAACACCTTAGGGCACTGGAACGGGAGGAATTCAAACAACTCCATTTGCTTTCACTACTTACTCTCCTAGCTCCCTTATCTAAATTTAGACAAGTCCGTATCAGCTTTGCTTAACAACTGTATTCATTTTAATTTCACGTTTTTCTTCCCTCACCCAGTACATTGTTTGCAGAAAGAATTAACCACAGCCAGGCCAAACAAGCTGTTGACCAGGGAAGATATTTCTGTTCCTGTCACATTTCAAACTTGCCCTCACTCACTACAACACCCACAGCAGGAGGATTATGGAGGAAAGAAAAATCAGTGGCCGCTGCCCGATTATTTGTTACAATCATTTCCTACCATCAGTTCAGCTTCTTACCCTTGTTGTAATTTGATTAAGAGTGTACTAGAAGCAAAGGGAATCCTCCAGAAATCTTACCCTCTGCTTTCTTCTCGGTTAGATAATCTACAACAAAGGGAGCAACCATCTCCTCCCTGTGCTGGCATGGGAAAAATGCAAAACGCATCACTCTCGGTGGGCCGTTAACCCCCTTGGTTTAGGCCACTGTTCTATTAAAAATCTTTTACTGACCACTAGGTGGGGAGAGAAACTTATTGTCCCTAACTCCCTGGAAAACGCATCAGCAGCGCGGTGCCTTCTAGCTCCAAACCCACAGGCTTTAACCTAACCTCCCCCTGCTGCAGATGAGTGGTGGGGGCCGTGAACTAGATGTGACCAGAGACAGAGAAATCCTTCAGTATGAACTGCAAGTTTCATTTAAGATCTGTAGCTTTTCTGAGCTCTGATGCAATCCCTGAGATAGTGGATCTTAAATTTGTTGATGGTGCAGGAGCGAGTTTAATATTACACATGGGAAATGTTGGGCCAAAGTAATTTTTACGGGTAAGTTCCTTACTGAGAGATTTATTTGGCAGAGGGATTTGGGCTATTATAGCAGGTACTCAAAGAAAGAATTGGATTTGCAACTTGAGAGTCCCAGGAGAGATGGATCAAAATCAGAAAGTTTAAGAAAGATGACTGAAAAGGCACAAGACATGAATTATCTTTCCAGTTATCTCACAGATGCTAATATTACCTATTTCCAAAGATTCGGTCATCTAAGCTCTCACTAGTTAAGGACTTACAGGAGTATCTGGGGTCCTTGGAGGGGTGGATCTCCCTAAGGAGGTATCAGCCATTCTCCGTTGGCAACACCACAGCCAGACCCCCAAGTCAGTCACTTTTATGAATTGCATCCCACTAGTTGGCATAAATGTGGGCCATTGCAGACTACTGTGGCCCCTAGCAATGTTAGCTCCAGACAGCAATTCAGGCAACATCAGGCTTCAAAATTTTCCGATGAAGATAGATACACAAGCAGTGAGTTGATGAAGGGGCTCTGTCCCTTAGTGGCTGGTCTCTCCTCACACCCATCTGGTTAGTTGAAAGCTAGAGTGTGTCTGTCTCTATCACTCCATGTCGTGAGCATGGCTGCAGCATAAACATGTCCTCAGAAACCCGGACTCCTGGTATTCACTTCAGAGCCAGAACAAGAAGTTCTCCTTCTCACTTGCAGTCTTAGCTGAGAACTACAACAGCGCCCACAAACAACTGTGGTTGCTATAAAAATGATATCAGCCTCTTAGTCACCTTTCGGTAACAAATACCTTGAAAGCACTTGGCTTCAGTTACTGTAAACTTCTCACTTCATGCCTGGTAGTAAACAACATTATCCTTCAAATAAGATGTGAAGGTTGCCATGGAGCTCCCAAATCTTTATCATCCAGGAAAAGTTAATGTTTCAACTATAACATTTTGATAAGGATATTCTGTGTGGTCTTTTTCTTCCACATTCCCTGACAGAGGGTTCGTTACCTATGACCAAATAAGAAATGTACTTGGCAGCTACCGCACTCATCTGCCCAGTTCAACGTAATGTACTTCCAAGACGAACATCTGGCTCTGTAATTTTGCTCCTTGGCAATGCAGCTGTTGTCTACATGGCTGGCTACCCCTCTCTGCTGGCAGCTGTGAAACTGCATCGGGGTAAGCTTTGGACCCAGATTGTTGCTTTATGACGTCTGGATGTTCTTTGTCCTTTCCTTCGTCCCTAACTCCCCTACACCTAGGAATGATTTTGTTTTGCAAACAAGTACAGTCCCTCAAATTACACCTCACTGCAAATGGAAGCAATCAGGGAAGAATAACAGCATGGCCCTGTTCACCTACTCACTAGAATTAGCAGTAGGTGTTAACAAGCTGAAGACCACTGTAAGACCACTTGCAGCTATCAGGCACACATAACTATACATCTGTCCCCATAGGGTGTGAGAGCAAAAGGAACTCCTGTCTCAACCCCAAGCTATTTTATGGAAGCTTCACTGAGATCTTAAGTGGATCTGAGACAGAAACTGAAGAGTTTTCAAGAGAATTTAAATGGAAGATTTATCTGTTCAAGGATAATAAAAATATAAGATGTAAAGATTTGGTGCCACCACCATTAAACATGCATAGGGGGAATGCAACATTAACAACTACTGGCATGGTGTGTCACCTAACTGTCCAGCGCATCCCAAGCTTTTCAGAAACCATTAAGATTTTATTCAAGACTCAGAAGAAAAATACCATGGAGCAATGGCCTGAGGCTAAAAGATTTAGAGGTTTTAGTTTATGCTGAAACAGGAATTCCTAGACAGAAGAAACAAGGTATGAGCCAAGAAGAGGTGAAAATGTGAGTAGTACGATGGATACCTTAAAGCCAGCAGGAGGGTGGGAAGAATAAGCCTTGCAAGGAATGCATGGAACAAATTGATATTATACACTGTCCACTGTCAGATGGAGGTTCGTACAGTACAACATCAAGCCACTAGATAGCACTAAATGATGCTTTCGTGTTGAATAACACCCCCATCCACGTCGAAGAGGAAAGAGATGAGGCAGGTGTTTGCAAACTGGGCAACAAAAAGAGAAAAGACGGAAACAGCTGTAAATTACCGAAGAGTGAAAAATCAGTATGGGGAGGACAGAGTCTTTGATTACAGCACCCAGATGATGTCTGGAATTTGGGGTAAAGTCAAGAGACTCCCTGTGAACGAAGTATCTTCTGACAGAGCATTTCAAGTTTGTCAAAGATGAAAGGATATCCCTCTGTCCTGGTTTCAGCCAGGATGGAGCTAGTTTTGTTTTCAGCAGCTAAATCAGTTTTGGATTTAGTATGTGAAAAATGGTGACAGCACGCTGCTGTTGTTCATTGCTGCCGAACGATCAAGGACATCTTGCAGTTTCCCAGGCTTTGCTGATGTGCAGGTGCAAACACCTGGGAGGGCACAGCCAGAAGAGTTGATCCAAACTGGCCAAAGAGAGTGTTCCATGCCGCAGAGGGCATGGCCGGTGAGAGGGAGGGGCAGCCATTGCCCCCTGGCTCTGGTTCCTTGTTCGGTTCTCTTTCTGTTCATGTTCCCTTCTTGTTACCTTATTTTTTGTTTTATTTCATTTGGGCCTGTTTGTTCATCTGTCTGTTCCCTCTCTCTCTCTCTGGAACTTGCTGCTCTGGGATGGCTGTGGGGGAATACCCCTGCTCCCTGGCTGCTGCTCAGGACAGGCTGGGTTGGCTGCTGGGTGGTGAGAAATTGTACATTGTTTATTTT